>JARFIX010000476.1:0-85263 GCA_036346125.1 Lycocerus yunnanus | reverse complement strand
TTGACAACTTCAAATTGAAGTATAGTTAACAATTTGGAATTTTAGTTCTAAATTGTTTATTTGAGAATTTCAAATTACAACTTCAAATTGAAGTATAGTTAACAATTTGGAATTTTACGTTCTAAATTGTTTATTTGAGAATTTCAAATTGACAACTTCAAATTGAAGTATAGTTAACAATTTGAAATTTTTAGTTCTAAATTGTTTATTTGAGAATTTCAAATTGACAACTTCAAATTGAAGTATAGTTAACAATTTGGAATTTTAGTTCTAAATTGTTTATTTGAGAATTTCAAATTGACAACTTCAAATTGAAGTATAGTTAACAATTTGAAATTTTTAGTTCTAAATTGTTTATTTGAGAATTTCAAATTGACAACTTCAAATTGAAGTATAGTTAACAATTTGAAACTATTCAGTTCTAAATTGTTTATTTGAGAATTTCAAATTGACAACTTCAAATTGAAGTATAGTTAACAATTTGAAATTTAGTTCTAAATTGTTTATTTGAGAATTTCAAATTGACAACTTCAAATTGAAGTATAGTTAACAATTTGGAATTTTTAGTTCTAAATTGTTTATTTGAGAATTTCAAATTGACAACTTCAAATTGAAGTATAGTTAACAATTTGAATTTTTAGTTCTAAATTGTTTATTTGAGAATTTCAAATTGACAACTTCAAATTGAAGTATAGTTAACAATTTGAAACTATCAGTTCTAAATTGTTTATTTGAGAATTTCAAATTGACAACTTCAAATTGAAGTATAGTTAACAATTTGAATTTTAGTTCTAAATTGTTTATTTGAGAATTTCAAATTGACAACTTCAAATTGAAGTATAGTTAACAATTTGAAACTATCAGTTCTAAATTGTTTATTTGAGAATTCAAATTGACAACTTCAAATTGAAGTATAGTTAACAATTTGGAATTTTTAGTTCTAAATTGTTTATTTGAAATTTCAAATTGACAACTTCAAATTGAAGTATAGTTAACAATTTGGAATTTTTAGTTCTAAATTGTTTATTTGAGAATTTCAAATTGACAACTTCAAACTGAAGTATAGTTAACAATTTGAAACTAGCAGTTCTAAATTGTTTATTTGAGAATTTCAAATTGACAACTTCAAATTGAAGTATAGTGAACAATTTGTAATGTTTAGTTCTAATTGTTTATTTGAGAATTTCAAATTGACAACTTCAAATTGAAGTATAGTTAACAATTTGGAATTTTTAGTTCTAAATTGTTTATTTGAGAATTTCAAATTGACAACTTCAAATTGAAGTATAGTTAACAATTTGGAATTTTAGTTCTAAATTGTTTATTTGAGAATTTCAAATTGACAACTTCAAATTGAAGTATAGTTAACAATTTGAAACTATCAGTTCTAAATTGTTTATTTGAGAATTTCAAATTGACAACTTCAAATTGAAGTATAGTTAACAATTTGAAACTATCAGTTCAAAATTGTTTATTTGAGAATTTCAAATTGACAACTTCAAATTGAAGTATAGTTAACAATTTGGAATTTTTAGTTCTAAATTATTTATTTGAGAATTTCAAATTGACAACTTCAAATTGAAGTATAGTTAACAATTTGAAACTATCAGTTCAAAATTGTTTATTTGAGAATTTCAAATTGACAACTTCAAATTGAAGTATAGTTAACAATTTGGAATTTTAGTTCTAAATTGTTTATTTGAGAATTTCAAATTGACAACTTCAAATTGAAGTATAGTTAACAATTTGAAACTATCAGTTCTAAATTGTTTATTTGAAAATTCAAATTGACAACTCAAATTGAAGTATAGTTAACAATTTGTAATTTTAGTTCTAAATTGTTTATTTGAGAATTTCAAATTGACAACTTCAAATTGAAGTATAGTTAACAATTTGGAATTTTAGTTCTAAATTGTTTATTTGAGAATTTCAAATTGACAACTTCAAATTGAAGTATAGTTAACAATTTGGAATTTTTGATCTAAATTGTTTATTTGAGAATTTCAAATTGACAACTTCAAATTGAAGTATAGTTAACAATTTGAAACTATCAGTTCTAAATTGTTTATTTGAGAATTTCAAATTGACAACTTCAAATTGAAGTATAGTTAACAATTTGGAATTTTAGTTCTAAATTGTTTATTTGAGAATTTCAAATTGACAACTTCAAATTGAAGTATAGTTAACAATTTGGAATTTTTAGTTCTAAATTGTTTATTTGAGAATTTCAAATTGACAACTTCAAATTGAAGTATAGTTAACAATTTGGAATTTTTAGTTCTAAATTGTTTATTTGAGAATTTCAAATTGACAACTTCAAATTGAAGTATAGTTAACAATTTGGAATTTTTAGTTCTAAATTGTTTATTTGAGAATTTCAAATTGACAACTTCAAACTGAAGTATAGTTAACGATTTGAAATTTTTAGTTCTAAATTGTTTATTTGAGAATTTCAAATTGACAACTTCAAATTGAAGTATAGTTAACAATTTGAAACTATCAGTTCTAAATTGTTTATTTGAGAATTTCAAATTGACAACTTCAAATTGAAGTATAGTTAACAATTTGAAACTATCAGTTCTAAATTGTTTATTTGAGAATATCAAATTGACAACTTCAAATTGAAGTATAGTTAACAATTTGGAATTTTAGTTCTAAATTGTTTATTTGAGAATTTCAAATTGACAACTTCAAATTGAAGTATAGTTAACAATTTGTAATTTTAGTTCTAAATTGTTTATTTGAGAATTTCAAATTGACAACTTCAAATTGAAGTATAGTTAACAATTTGAAACTATCAGTTCTAAATTGTTTATTTGAGAATTTCAAATTGACAACTTCAAATTGAAGTATAGTTAACAATTTGAAACTATCAGTTCTAAATTGTTTATTTGAGAATTTCAAATTGACAACTTTCTAATTGAAGTATAGTTAACAATTTGGAATTTTTAGGTCTAAATTGTTTAATAGAGAATTTCAAATTGACAACTTCAAATTGAAGTATAGTTAACAATTTGGAATTTTAGTTCTAAATTGTTTATTTGAGAATTTCAAATTGACAACTTCAAATTGAAGTATAGTTAACAATTTGGAATTTTTAGTTCTAAATTGTTTATTTGAGAATTTCAAATTGACAACTTCAAATTGAAGTATAGTTAACAATTTGTAATTTTTAGTTCTAAATTGTTTATTTGAGAATTTCAAATTGACAACTTCAAATTGAAGTATAGTTAACAATTTGAAACTATCAGTTCTAAATTGTTTATTTGAAAAATTCAAATTGACAACTACAAATTGAAGTATAGCTAACAATTTGTAATTTTAGTTCTAAATTATTTATTTGAGAATTTCAAATTGACAACTTCAAATTGAAGTATAGTTAAAATTTGGAATTTTAGTTCTAAATTGTTTATTTGAGAATTTCAACTTGACAACTTCAAATTGAAGTATAGTTAACAATTTGAAACTATCAGTTCTAAATTGTTTATTTGAGAATTTCAAATTGACAACTTCAAATTGAAGTATAGTTAACAATTTGGAATTTTAGTTCTAAATTGTTTATTTGAGAATTTCAAATTGACAACTTCAAATTGAAGTATAGTTAACAATTTGGAATTTTAGTTCTAATTTGTTTATTTGAGAATTTCAAATTGACAACTTCAAATTGAAGTATAGTTAACAATTTGGAATTTTTAGTTCTAAATTGTTTATTTGAGAATTTCAAATTGACAACTTCAAATTGAAGTATAGTTAAAATTTGTAATTTTTAGTTCTAAATTGTTTATTTGAGAATTTCAAATTGACAACTTCAAATTGAAGTATAGTTAACAATTTGAAACTATCAGTTCTAAATTGTTTATTTGAGAATTTCAAATTGACAACTTCAAATTGAAGTATAGTTAACAATTTGAAACTATCAGTTCTAAATTGTTTATTTGAGAATTTCAAATTGACAACTTCAAATTGAAGTATAGTTAACAATTTGGAATTTTAGATCTCAATTGTTTATTTGAGAATTTCAAATTGACAACTTCAAATTGAAGTATAGTTAACAATTTGAAACTATCAGTTCTAAATTGTTTATTTGAGAATTTCAAATTGACAACTTCAAATTGAAGTATAGTTAACAATTTGGAATTTTAGTTCTAAATTGTTTATTTGAGAATTTCAAATTTACAACTTCAAATTGAAGTATAGTTAACAATTTGAAACTATCAGTTCTAAATTGTTTATTTGAAAAATTCAAATTGACAACTACAAATTGAAGTATAGTTAACAATTTGAATTTTAGTTCTAAATTGTTTATTTGAGAATTTCAAATTGACAACTTCAAATTGAAGTATAGTTAAAAATTTGGAATTTTTAGTTCTAAATTGTTTATTTGAGAATTTCAAATTGACAACTTCAAATTGAAGTATAGTTAACAATTTGAAACTATCAGTTCTAAATTGTTTATTTGAGAATTTCAAATTGACAACTTCAAATTGAAGTATAGTTAACAATTTGAAACTATCAGTTCTAAATTGTTTATTTGAGAATTTCAAATTGACAACTTCAAATTGAAGTATAGTTAACAATTTGGAATATTTAGTTCTAAATTGTTTATTTGAGAATTTCAAATTGACAACTTCAAATTGAAGTATAGTTAACAATTTGAAACTATCAGTTCTAAATTGTTTATTTGAGAATTTCAAATTGACAACTTCAAATTGAAGTATAGTTAACAATTTGAATTTTAGTTCTAAATTGTTTATTTGAGAATTTCAAATTGACAACTTCAAATTGAAGTATAGTTAACAATTTGAAACTATCAGTTCTAAATTGTTTATTTGAGAAATTCAAATTGACAACTACAAATTGAAGTATAGTTAACAATTTGTAATTTTTAGTTCTAAATTATTTATTTGAGAATTTCAAATTGACAACTTCAAATTGAAGTATAGTTAAAAATTTGGAATTTTTAGTTCTAAATTGTTTATTTGAGAATTTCAAATTGACAACTTTCTAATTGAAGTATAGTTAACAATTTGGAATTTTTAGTTCTAAATTGTTTATTAGAGAATTTCAAATTGACAACTTCAAATTGAAGTATAGTTAACAATTTGGAATTTTTAGTTCTAAAATGTTTATTTGAGAATTTCAAATTGACAACTTCAAATTGAAGTATAGTTAACAATTTGAAACTATCAGTTCTAAATTGTTTATTTGAGAATTTCAAATTGACAACTTCAAATTGAAGTATACTTAACAATTTGGAATATTTAGTTCTAAGTTGTTTATTTGAGAATTTCAAATTGACAACTTCAAATTGAAGTATAGTTAACAATTTGGAATTTTTAGTTCTAAATTGTTTATTTGAGAATTTCAAATTGACAACTTCAAATTGAAGTATAGTTAACAATTTGGAATTTAAGTTCTAAATTGTTTATTTGAGAATTTCAAATTGACAACTTTCTAATTGAAGTATAGTTAACAATTTGAAACTATCAGTTCTAAATTGTTTATTTGAGAATTTCAAATTGACAACTTCAAATTGAAGTATAGTTAACAATTTGAAATTTAGTTCTAAATTGTTTATTTGAGAATTTCAAATTGACAACTTCAAATTGAAGTATAGTTAACAATTTGGAATTTTTAGTTCTAAATTGTTTATTTGAGAATTTCAAATTGACAACTTCAAATTGAAGTATAGTTAACAATTTGTAATTTTAGTTCTAAATTGTTTATTTGAGAATTTCAAATTGACAACTTCAAATTGAAGTATAGTTAACAATTTGGAATTTTAGTTCTAAATTGTTTATTTGAGAATTTCAAATTGACAACTTCAAATTGAAGTATAGTTAACAATTTGAAACTATCAGTTCTAAATTGTTTATTTGAGAATTTCAAATTGACAACTTCAAATTGAAGTATAGTTAACAATTTGAAACTATCAGTTCTAAATTGTTTATTTGAGAATTTCAAATTGACAACTTCAAATTGAAGTATAGTTAACAATTTGGAATTTTAGTTCTAAATTGTTTATTTGAGAATTTCAAATTGACAACTTCAAATTGAAGTATAGTTAACAATTTGAAATTTTAGTTCTAAATTGTTTATTTGAGAATTTCAAATTGACAACTTCAAATTGAAGTATAGTTAACAATTTGAATTTTAGTTCTAAATTGTTTATTTGAGAATTTCAAATTGACAACTTCAAATTGAAGTATAGTTAACAATTTGAAATTTTTAGTTCTAAATTGTTTATTTGAGAATTTCAAATTGACAACTTCAAATTGAAGTATAGTTAACAATTTGAATTTTTAGTTCTAAATTGTTTATTTGAGAATTTCAAATTGACAACTTCAAATTGAAGTATAGTTAACAATTTGAAATTTTAGTTCTAAATTGTTTATTTGAGAATTTCAAATTGACAACTTCAAATTGAAGTATAGTTAACAATTTGAATTTTAGTTCTAAATTGTTTATTTGAGAATTTCAAATTGACAACTTCAAATTGAAGTATAGTTAACAATTTGGAATTTTAGTTCTAAATTGTTTATTTGAGAATTTCAAATTGACAACTTCAAATTGAAGTATAGTTAACAATTTGGAATTTTTAGTTCTAAATTGTTTATTTGAGAATTTCAAATTGACAACTTCAAATTGAAGTATAGTTAACAATTTGGAATTTTAGTTCTAAATTGTTTATTTGAGAATTTCAAATTGACAACTTCAAATTGAAGTATAGTTAACAATTTGAATTTTTAGTTCTAAATTGTTTATTTGAGAATTTCAAATTGACAACTTCAAATTGAAGTATAGTTAACAATTTGAAATTTCAGTTCTAAATTGTTTATTTGAGAATTTCAAATTGACAACTTCAAATTGAAGTATAGTTAACAATTTGAATTTTTAGTTCTAAATTGTTTATTTGAGAATTTCAAATTGACAACTTCAAATTGAAGTATAGTTAACAATTTGGAATTTTAGTTCTAAATTGTTTATTTGAGAATTTCAAATTGACAACTTCAAATTGAAGTATAGTTAACAATTTGGAATTTTTAGTTCTAAATTGTTTATTTGAGAATTTCAAATTGACAACTTCAAATTGAAGTATAGTTAACAATTTGGAATTTTAGTTCTAAATTGTTTATTTGAGAATTTCAAATTGACAACTTCAAATTGAAGTATAGTTAACAATTTGAATTTTAGTTCTAAATTGTTTATTTGAGAATTTCAAATTGACAACTTCAAATTGAAGTATAGTTAACAATTTGAATTTTTAGTTCTAAATTGTTTATTTGAGAATTTCAAATTGACAACTTCAAATTGAAGTATAGTTAACAATTTGAATTTTTAGTTCTAAATTGTTTATTTGAGAATTTCAAATTGACAACTTCAAATTGAAGTATAGTTAACAATTTGAATTTAGTTCTAAATTGTTTATTGAGAATTTCAAATTGACAACTTAAATTGAAGTAAGTTAAATTGAATTAGTTCTAAATTGTTTATTTGAGAATTTCAAATTGACAACTTCAAATTGAAGTATAGTTAACAATTTGGAATTTTAGTTCTAAATTGTTTATTTGAGAATTTCAAATTGACAACTTCAAATTGAAGTATAGTTAACAATTTGAAATTTTAGTTCTAAATTGTTTATTTGAGAATTTCAAATTGACAACTTCAAATTGAAGTATAGTTAACAATTTGAAACTATCAGTTCTAAATTGTTTATTTGAGAATTTCAAATTGACAACTTCAAATTGAAGTATAGTTAACAATTTGAAACTATCAGTTCTAAATTGTTTATTTGAGAATTTCAAATTGACAACTTCAAATTGAAGTATAGTTAACAATTTGAATTTTTAGTTCTAAATTGTTTATTTGAGAATTTCAAATTGACAACTTCAAATTGAAGTATAGTTAACAATTTGGAATTTTAGTTCTAAATTGTTTATTTGAGAATTTCAAATTGACAACTTCAAATTGAAGTATAGTTAACAATTTGGAATTTTTAGTTCTAAATTGTTTATTTGAGAATTTCAAATTGACAACTTCAAATTGAAGTATAGTTAACAATTTGAATTTTTAGTTCTAAATTGTTTATTTGAGAATTTCAAATTGACAACTTCAAATTGAAGTATAGTTAACAATTTGAAACTATCAGTTCTAAATTGTTTATTTGAGAATTTCAAATTGACAACTTCAAATTGAAGTATAGTTAACAATTTGGAATTTTAGTTCTAAATTGTTTATTTGAGAATTTCAAATTGACAACTTCAAATTGAAGTATAGTTAACAATTTGGAATTTTAGTTCTAAATTGTTTATTTGAGAATTTCAAATTGACAACTTCAAATTGAAGTATAGTTAACAATTTGAAATTTTAGTTCTAAATTGTTTATTTGAGAATTTCAAATTGACAACTTCAAATTGAAGTATAGTTAACAATTTGAAACTTTCAGTTCTAAATTGTTTATTTGAGAATTTCAAATTGACAACTTCAAATTGAAGTATAGTTAACAATTTGAAACTATCAGTTCTAAATTGTTTATTTGAGAATTTCAAATTGAGAACTTCAAATTGAAGTATAGTTAACAATTTGTAATTCTTAGTTCTAAATTGTTTATTTGAGAATTTCAAATTAACAACTTCAAATTGAAGTATAGTTAACTATTTGAAACTATCAGTTCTAAATTGTTTATTTGAGAATTTCAAATTGACAACTTCAAATTGAAGTATAGTTAACAATTTGGAATTTTAGTTCTAAATTGTTTATTTGAGAATTTCAAATTGACAACTTCAAATTGAAGTATAGTTAACAATTTGTAATTTTAGTTCTAAATTGTTTATTTGAGAATTTCAAATTGACAACTTCAAATTGAAGTATAGTTAACAATTTGAAATATTAGTTCTAAATTGTTTATTTGAGAATTTCAAATTGACAACTTCAAATTGAAGTATAGTTAACAATTTGGAATATTTAGTTCTAAATTGTTTATTTGAGAATTTCAAATTGACAACTTCAAATTGAAGTATAGTTAACAATTTGAAATTTTAGTTCTAAATTGTTTATTTGAGAATTTCAAATTGACAACTTCAAATTGAAGTATAGTTAACAATTTGGAATTTTTAGTTCTAAATTGTTTATTTGAGAATTTCAAATTGACAACTTCAAATTGAAGTATAGTTAACAATTTGAAATTTTTAGTTCTAAATTGTTTATTTGAGAATTTCAAATTGACAACTTCAAATTGAAGTATAGTTAACAATTTGAAACTATCAGTTCTAAATTGTTTATTTGAGAATTTCAAATTGACAACTTCAAATTGAAGTATAGTTAACAATTTGAAACTATCAGTTCTAAATTGTTTATTTGAGAAATTCAAATTGACAACTACAAATTGAAGTATAGTTAACAATTTGTAATTTTTAGTTCTAAATTATTTATTTGAGAATTTCAAATTGACAACTTCAAATTGAAGTAAGTTAAAATTTGGAATTTTAGTTCTAAATTGTTTATTTGAGAATTTCAAATTGACAATTTTCTAATTGAAGTATAGTTAACAATTTGGAATTTTTAGTTCTAAATTGTTTTTTTAGAAAATTTCAAATTGACAACTTCAAATTGAAGTATAGTTAACAATTTGAATTTTAGTTCTAAATTGTTTATTTGAGAATTTCAAATTGACAACTTCAAATTGAAGTATAGTTAACAATTTGAAACTATCAGTTCTAAATTGTTTATTTGAGAATTTCAAATTGACAACTTCAAATTGAAGTATAGTTAACAATTTGGAATTTTTAGTTCTAAATTGTTTATTTGAGAATTTCAAATTGACAACTTCAAACTGAAGTATAGTTAACGATTTGAAATTTTAGTTCTAAATTGTTTATTTGAGAATTTCAAATTGACAACTTCAAACTGAAGTATAGTTAACAATTTGAAACTATCAGTTCTAAATTGTTTATTTGAGAATTTCAAATTGACAACTTCAAATTGAAGTATAGTTAACAATTTGAAACTATCAGTTCTAAATTGTTTATTTGAGAAATTCAAATTGACAACTACAAATTGAAGTATAGTTAACAATTTGTATTTTTAGTTCTAAATTATTTATTTGAGAATTTCAAATTGACAACTTCAAATTGAAGTATAGTTAAAATTTGGAATTTTTAGTTCTAAATTGTTTATTTGAGAATTTCAAATTGACAACTTTCTAATTGAAGTATAGTTAACAATTTGGAATTTTTAGTTCTAAATTGTTTATTGAAAATTTCAAATTGACAACTTCAAATTGAAGTATAGTTAACAATTTGAATTTTTAGTTCTAAATGTTTATTTGAGAATTTCAAATTGACAACTTCAAATTGAAGTATAGTTAACTATTTGAAACTATCAGTTCTAAATTGTTTATTTGAGAATTTCAAATTGACAACTTCAAATTGAAGTATAGTTAACAATTTGAATTTTAGTTCTAAATTGTTTATTTGAGAATTTCAAATTTACAACTTCAAATTGAAGTATAGTTAACAATTTGTAATTTTTAGTTCTAAATTGTTTATTTGAGAATTTCAAATTGACAACTTCAAATTGAAGTATAGTTAACAATTTGAAACTATCAGTTCTAAATTGTTTATTTGAGAATTTCAAATTGACAACTTCAAATTGAAGTATAGTTAACAATTTGAAACTATCAGTTCTAAATTGTTTATTTGAGAATTTCAAATTGACAACTTCAAATTGAAGTATAGTTAACAATTTGGAATTTTAGTTCTAATTTGTTTATTTGAGAATTTCAAATTGACAACTTCAAATTGAAGTATAGTTAACAATTTGGAATTTTTAGTTCTAAATTGTTTATTTGAGAATTTCAAATTGACAACTTCAAATTGAAGTATAGTTAAAAATTTGGAATTTTTAGTTCTAAATTGTTTATTTGAGAATTTCAAATTGACAACTTCAAATTGAAGTATAGTTAACAATTTGTAATTTTAGTTCTAAATTATTTATTTGAAAATATCAAATTGACAACTTCAAATTGAAGTATAGTTAACAATTTGAAACTATCAGTTCTAAATTGTTTATTTGAGAATATCAAATTGACAACTTCAAATTGAAGTATAGTTAAAAATTTGGAATTTTTAGTTCTAAATTGTTTATTTGAGAATTTCAAATTGACAACTTCAAATTGAAGTATAGTTAACAATTTGAATTTTTAGTTCTAAATTGTTTATTTGAGAATTTCAAATTGACAACTTCAAATTGAAGTATAGTTAACAATTTGAAACTATCAGTTCTAAATTGTTTATTTGAGAATTTCAAATTGACAACTTCAAATTGAAGTATAGTTAACAATTTGAAACTATCAGTTCTAAATTGTTTATTTGAGAATTTCAAATTGACAACTTCAAATTGAAGTATAGTTAACAATTTGAAACTATCAGTTCTAAATTGTTTATTTGAGAATTTCAAATTGACAACTTCAAATTGAAGTATAATTAACAATTTGGAATTTTTAGTTCTAAATTTTTTATTTGAGAATTTCAAATTGACAACTTCAAATTGAAGTATAGTTAACAATTTGGAATTTTTAGTTCTAAATTGTTTATTTGAGAATTTCAAATTGACAACTTCAAATTGAAGTATATTTCAACAATTTGGAATTTTAGTTCTAAATTGTTTATTTGAGAATTTCAAATTGACAACTTCATATTGAAGTATAGTTAACAATTTGGAATTTTTAGTTCTAAATTGTTTATTTGAGAATTTCAAATTGACAACTTCAAATTGAATTATAGTTAACAATTTGGAATTTTAGTGCTAAATTGTTTATTTGAGAATTTCAAATTGACAACTTCAAATTGAAGTATAGTTAACAATTTGAAACTATCAGTTCTAAATTGTTTATTTGAGAATTTCAAATTGACAACTTCAAATTGCAGTATAGTTAACAATTTGAAACTATTAGTTCTTAATTGTTTATTTGAGAATTTCAAATTGACAACTTCAAATTTAAGTATAGTTAACAATTTGGAATTTTTAGTTCTAAATTGTTTATTTGAGATTTTCAAATTGACAACTTCAAATTGAAGTATAGTTAACAATTTGTAATTTTTAGTTCTAAATTGTTTATTTGAGAATTTCAAATTGACAACTTCAAATTGAAGTATAGTTAACAATTTGGAATTTTTAGTTCTAAATTGTTTATTTGAGAATTTCAAATTGACAACTTCATATTGAAGTATAGTTAACAATTTGTAATTTTTAGTTCTAAATTGTTTATTTGAGAATTTCAAATTGACAACGTCAAATTGAAGTATAGTTAACAATTTGGAATTTTTAGTTCTAAATTGTTTTTTTGAGATGTTTAAATTGACAACTTCAAATTGAAGTATAGTTAACAATTTGGAATTTTAGTTCTAAATTATTTATTTGAAAATTTCAAATTGACAACTTCAAATGAAGTATAGTTAACAATTTGAAATTTTTAGTTCTAAATTGTTTATTTGAGAATTTCAAATTGACAACTTCAAATTGAAGTATAGTTAACAATTTGAAACTATCAGTTCTAAATTGTTTATTTGAGAATTTCAAATTGACAACTTCAAACTGAAGTATAGTTAACGATTTGAAATTTTTAGTTCTAAATTGTTTATTTGAGAATTTCAAATTGACAACTTCAAATTGAAGTATAGTTAACAATTTGAAACTATCAGTTCTAAATTGTTTATTTGAGAATTTCAAATTGACAACTTCAAATTGAAGTATAGTTAACAATTTGAAACTATCAGTTCTAAATTGTTTATTTGAGAATTTCAAATTGACAACTTCAAATTGAAGTATAGTTAACAATTTGTAATTTTTAGTTCTAAATTATTTATTTGAGAATTTCAAATTGACAACTTCAAATTGAAGTATAGTTAAAAATTTGGAATTTTTAGTTCTAAATTGTTTATTTGAGAATTTCAAATTGACAACTTTCTAATTGAAGTATAGTTAACAATTTGGAATTTTTAGTTCTAAATTGTTTATTAGAGAATTTCAAATTGACAACTTCAAATTGAAGTATAGTTAACAATTTGTAATTTTTAGTTCTAAATTGTTTATTTGAGAATTTCAAATTGACAACTTCAAATTGAAGTATAGTTAACAATTTGAAACTATCAGTTCTAAATTGCTTATTTGAGAATTACAAATTGACAACTTCAAATTGAAGTATACTTAACAATTTGGAATATTTAGTTCTAAGTTGTTTATTTGAGAATTTCAAATTGACAACTTCAAATTGAAGTATAGTTAACAATTTGGAATTTTTAGTTCTAAATTGTTTATTTGAGAATTTCAAATTGACAACTTCAAATTGAAGTATAGTTAACAATTTGTAATTTTTAGTTCTAAATTGTTTATTTGAGAATTTCAAATTGACAACTTCAAATTGAATTATAGTTAACAATTTGAAACTATCAGTTCTAAATTGTTTATTTGAGAATTTCAAATTGACAACTTCAAATTGAAGTATACTTAACAATTTGGAATATTTAGTTCTAAATTGTTTATTTGAGAATTTCAAATTGACAACTTTAAATTGAAGTATAGTTAACAATTTGGAATTTTTAGTTCTAAATTGTTTATTTGAGAATTTCAAATTGACAACTTCAAATTGAAGTATAGTTAACAATATGTAATTTTTAGTTCTAAATTGTTTATTTGAGAATTTCAAATTGACAACTTCAAATTGAAGTATAGTTAACAATTTGAAACTATCAGTTCTAAATTGTTTATTTGAAAAATTCAAATTGACAACTACAAATTGAAGTATAGTTAACAATTTGTAATTTTAGTTCTAAATTATTTATTTGAGAATTTCAAATTGACAACTTCAAATTGAAGTATAGTTAAAATTTGGAATTTTAGTTCTAAATTGTTTATTTGAGAATTTCAAATTGACAACTTTCAAATTGAAGTATACTTAACAATTTGGAATATTTGGTTCTAAGTTGTTTATTTGAGAATTTCAAATTGACAACTTCAAATTGAAGTATAGTTAACAATTTGGAATTTTAGTTCTAAATTGTTTATTTGAGAATTTCAAATTGACAACTTCAAATTGAAGTATAGTTAACAATTTGTAATTTTAGTTCTAAATTGTTTATTTGAGAATTTCAAATTGACAACTTCAAATTGAAGTATACTTAAAATTTGGAATATTTAGTTGTAAATTGTTTATTTGAGAATTTCAAATTGACAACTTTAAATTGAAGTATAGTTAACAATTTGGAATTTTAGTTCAAATTGTTTATTTGAGAATTTCAAATTGACAACTTCAAATTGAAGTATAGTTAACAATATGTAATTTTAGTTCTAAATTGTTTATTTGAGAATTTCAAATTGACAACTTCAAATTGAAGTATAGTTAACAATTTGAAACTATCAGTTCTAAATTGTTTATTTGAAAAATTCAAATTGACAACTACAAATTGAAGTATAGTTAACAATTTGTAATTTTTAGTTCTAAATTGTTTATTTGAAAATTTCAAATTGACAACTTTAAATTGAAGTATAGTTAACAATTTGGAATTTTTAGTTCTAAATTGTTTATTTGAGAATTTCAAATTGACAACTTCAAATTGAAGTATAGTTAACAATTTGTAATTTTTAGTTCTAAATTATTTATTTGAGAATTTCAAATTGACAACTTCAAATTGAAGTATAGTTAAAAATTTGGAATTTTTAGTTCTAAATTGTTTATTTGAGAATTTCAAATTGACAACTTTCTAATTGAAGTATAGTTAACAATTTGGAATTTTTAGTTCTAAATTGTTTATTTGAGAATTTCAAATTGTCAACTTCAAATTGAAGTATAGTTAACAATTTGAAACTATCAGTTCTAAATTGTTTATTTGAGAATTGCAATTGACAACTTCAAATTGAAGTATACTTAACAATTTGGAATAATTAGTTCTAAGTTGTTTATTTGAGAATTTCAAATTGACAACTTCAAATTGAAGTATAGTTAACAATTTGGAATTTTAGTTCTAAATTGTTTATTTGAGAATTTCAAATTGACAACTTCAAATTGAAGTATAGTTAACAATTTGTAATTTTTAGTTCTAAATTGTTTATTTGAGAATTTCAAATTGACAACTTCAAATTGAAGTATAGTTAACAATTTGAAACTATCAGTTCTAAATTGTTTATTTGAGAATTTCAAATTGACAACTTCAAATTGAAGTATACTTAACAATTTGGAATATTTAGTTCTAAATTGTTTATTTGAGAATTTCAAATTGACAACTTTAAATTGAAGTATAGTTAACAATTTGGAATTTTTAGTTCTAAATTGTTTATTTGAGAATTTCAAATTGACAACTTCAAATTGAAGTATAGTTAACAATTTGTAATTTTTAGTTCTAAATTGTTTATTTGAGAATTTCAAATTGACAACTTCAAATTGAAGTATAGTTAACAATTTGGAATTTTTAGTTCTAAATTGTTTATTTGAGAATTTCAAATTGACAACTTCAAATTGAAGTATAGTTAACAATTTGTAATTTTTAGTTCTAAATTGTTTATTTGAGAATTTCAAATTGACAACTTCAAATTGAAGTATAGTTAACAATTTGGAATTTTAGTTCTAAATTGTTTATTTGAGAATTTCAAATTGACAACTTCAAATTGAAGTATAGTTAACAATTTGAATTTTAGTTCTAAATTGTTTATTTGAGAATTTCAAATTGACAACTTCAAATTGAAGTATAGTTAACAATTTGAAATTTTAGTTCTAAATTGTTTATTTGAGAATTTCAAATTGACAACTTCAAATTGAAGTATAGTTAAAAATTTTGGGAAATATTTAGTTCTAAATTGTTTATTTGAGAATTTCAAATTGACAACTTCAAATTGAAGTATAGTTAACAATTTGGAATTTTTAGTTCTAAATTGTTTATTTGAGAATTTCAAATTGACAACTTCAAATTGAAGTATAGTTAACAATTTGAATTTTAGTTCTAAATTGTTTATTTGAGAATTTCAAATTGACAACTTCAAATTGAAGTATAGTTAACAATTTGGAATTTTAGTTCTAAATTGTTTATTTGAGAATTTCAAATTGACAACTTCAAATTGAAGTATAGTTAACAATTTGGAATTTTAGTTCTAAATTGTTTATTTGAGAATTTCAAATTGACAACTTCAAATTGAAGTATAGTTAACAATTTGAATTTTAGTTCTAAATTGTTTATTTGAGAATTTCAAATTGACAACTTCAAATTGAAGTATAGTTAACAATTTGGAATTTTTAGTTCTAAATTGTTTATTTGAGAATTTCAAATTGACAACTTCAAATTGAAGTATAGTTAACAATTTGAATTTTTAGTTCTAAATTGTTTATTTGAGAATTTCAAATTGACAACTTCAAATTGAAGTATAGTTAACAATTTGGAATTTTAGTTCTAAATTGTTTATTTGAGAATTTCAAATTGACAACTTCAAATTGAAGTATAGTTAACAATTTGAAATTTTTTAGTTCTAAATTGTTTATTTGAGAATTTCAAATTGACAACTTCAAATTGAAGTATAGTTAACAATTTGGAATTTTTAGTTCTAAATTGTTTATTTGAGAATTTCAAATTGACAACTTCAAATTGAAGTATAGTTAACAATTTGTAATTCTTAGTTCTAAATTGTTTATTTGAGAATTTCAAATTGACAACTTCAAATTGAAGTATACTTAACAATTTGGAATATTTAGTTCTAAATTGTTTATTTGAGAATTTCAAATTGACAACTTCAAATTGAAGTATAGTTAACAATTTGGAATTTTAGTTCTAAATTTTTTATTTGAGAATTTCAAATTGACAACTTCAAATTGAAGTATAGTTAACAATTTGGAATTTTTAGTTCTAAATTGTTTATTTGAGAATTTCAAATTGACAACTTCAAATTGAAGTATAGTTAACAATTTGAAACTATCAGTTCTAAATTGTTTATTTAAAAATTTCAAATTGACAACTTCAAATTGAAGTATAGTTAACAATTTGAAACTATCAGTTCTAAATTGTTTATTTGAGAATTTTAAATTGACAACTTCAAATTGAAGTATAGTTAACAATTTGAAACTATCAGTTCTAAATTGTTTATTTGAGAATTTCAAATTGACAACTTCAAATTGAAGTATAGTTAACAATTTGTAATTTTAGTTCTAAATTGTTTATTTGAGAATTTAAAATTTTGACAACTTCAAATTGAAGTATAGTTAACAATTTGGAATTTTAGTTCTAAATTGTTTATTTGAGAATTTCAAATTGACAATTTTCAAATTGAAGTATAGTTAAAATTTGGAATTTTAGTTCTAAATTGTTTATTAGAGAATTTCAAATTGACAACTTCAAATTGAAGTATAGTTAACAATTTGGAATTTTTAGTTCTAAAATGTTTATTTGAGAATTTCAAATTGACAACTTCAAATGGAAGTATAGTTAACAATTTGAAACTATCAGTTCTAAATTGTTTATTTGAGAATTTCAAATTGACACCTTCAAATTGAAGTATAGTTAACAATTTGTAATTTTTAGTTCTAAATTGTTTATTTGAGAATTTCAAATTGACAACTTCAAATTGAAGTATAGTTAACAATTTGAAACTATCAGTTCTAAATTGTTTATTTGAAAAATTCAAATTGACAACTACAAATTGAAGTATAGTTAACAATTTGGAATTTTTAGTTCTAAATTGTCTATTTGAGAATTTCAAATTTACAACTTCAAATTGAAGTATAGTTAACAATTTGTAATTTTTAGTTCTAAATTGTTTATTTGAGAATTTCAAATTGACAACTTCAAATTGAAGTATAGTTAACAATTTGGAATTTTTAGTTCTAAATTGTTTATTTGAAAATTCAAATTGACAACTACAAATTGAAGTATAGTTAACAATTTGTAATTTTTAGTTCTAAATTATTTATTTGAGAATTTCAAATTGACAACTTCAAATTGAAGTATAGTTAAAAATTTGGAATTTTTAGTTCTAAATTGTTTATTTGAGAATTTCAAATTGACAACTTCAAATTGAAGTATAGTTAACAATTTGAAACTATCAGTTCTAAATTGTTTATTTGAGAATATCAAATTGACAACTTCAAATTGAAGTATAGTTAACAATTTGGAATTTTTAGTTCTAAATTGTTTATTTGAGAATTTCAAATTTACAACTTCAAATTGAAGTATTGTTAACAATTTGTAATTTTAGTTCTAAATTGTTTATTTGAGAATTTCAAATTGACAACTTCAAATTGAAGTATAGTTAACAATTTGAAACTATCAGTTCTAAATTGTTTATTTGAGAATTTCAAATTGACAACTTCAAATTGAAGTATAGTTTACAATTTGAAACTATCAGTTCTAAATTGTTTATTTGAGAATTTCAAATTGACAACTTCAAATTGAAGTATAGTTAACAATTTGGAATTTTAGTTCTAATTTGTTTATTTGAGAATTTCAAATTGACAACTTCAAGTTGAAGTATAGTTAACAATTTGGAATTTTTAGTTCTAAATTGTTTATTTGAGAATTTCAAATTGACAACTTCAAATTGAAGTATAGTTAAAAATTTGGAATTTTTAGTTCTAAATTGTTTATTTGAGAATTTCAAATTGACAACTTCAAATTGAAGTATAGTTAACAATTTGAAACTATCAGTTCTAAATTGTTTATTTAAGAATTTCAAATTGACAACTTCAAATTGAAGTATAGTTAACAATTTGAGACTATCAGTTCTAAATTGTTTATTTGAGAATATCAAATTGACAACTTCAAATTGAAGTATAGTTAACAATTTGGAATTTTAGTTCTTAATTGTTTATTTTAGAATTTCAAATTGACAACTTCAAATTGAAGTATAGTTAACAATTTGAAACTATCAGTTCTAAATTGTTTATTTGAGAAATTCAAATTGACAACTACAAATTGAAGTATAGTTAACAATTTGGAATTTTTAGTTCTAAATTGTTTATTTGAGAATTTCAAATTGACAACTTCAAATTGAAGTATAGTTAACAATTTGGAATTTAGTTCTAAATTGTTTATTTGAGAATTTCAAATTGACAACTTCAAATTGAAGTATAGTTAACAATTTGGAATTTTTAGTTCTAAATTGTTTATTTGAGAATTTCAAATTGACAACTTCAAATTGAAGTATAGTTAAAAATTTTGGGAAATTTTTTAGTTCTAAATTGTTTATTTGAGAATTTCAAATTGACAACTTCAAATTGAAGTATAGTTAACAATTTGGAATTTTAGTTCTAAATTGTTTATTTGAGAATTTCAAATTGACAACTTCAAATTGAAGTATAGTTAACAATTTGGAATTTTAGTTCTAAATTGTTTATTTAAAAATTTCAAATTGACAACTTCAAATTGAAGTATAGTTAACAATTTGTAATTTTTAGTTCTAAATTGTTTATTTGAGAATTTCAAATTGACAACTTCAAATTGAAGTATAGTTAACAATTTGAAACTATCAGTTCTAAATTGTTTATTTGAGAATTTCAAATTGACAACTTCAAATTGAAGTATACTTAACAATTTGGAATATTTAGTTCTAAATTGTTTATTTGAGAATTTCAAATTGACAACTTCAAATTGAAGTATAGTTAACAATTTGGAATTTTAGTTCTAAATTGTTTATTTGAGAATTTCAAATTGACAACTTCAAATTGAAGTATAGTTAACAATTTGGAATTTTAGTTCTAAATTGTTTATTTGAGAATTTCAAATTCACAACTTCAAATTGAAGTATAGTTAACAATTTGGAATTTTTAGTTCTAAATTTTTTATTTCAGAATTTCAAATTGACAACTTCAAATTGAAGTATAGTTAACAATTTGGAATCTTTAATTCTAAATTGTTTATTTGAGAATTTCAAATTGACAACTTCAAATTGAAGTATAGTTAACAATTTGGAATATTTAGTTCTAAATTGTTTATTTGAGAATTTCAAATTGACAACTTCAAATTGAAGTATAGTTAACAATTTGAATTTTAGTTCTAAATTGTTTATTTGAGAATTTCAAATTGACAACTTCAAATTGAAGTATAGTTAACAATTTGAAATTTTAGTTCTAAATTGTTTATTTGAGAATTTCAAATTGACAACTTCAAATTGAAGTATAGTTAACAATTTGAAATTTTAGTTCTAAATTGTTTATTTGAGAATTTCAAATTGACAACTTCAAATTGAAGTATAGTTAACAATTTGGAATTTTAGTTCTAAATTGTTTATTTGAGAATTTCAAATTGACAACTTCAAATTGAAGTATAGTTAACAATTTGAATTTTTAGTTCTAAATTGTTTATTTGAGAATTTCAAATTGACAACTTCAAATTGAAGTATAGTTAACAATTTGGAATTTTTAGTTCTAAATTGTTTATTTGAGAATTTCAAATTGACAACTTCAAATTGAAGTATAGTTAACAATTTGGAATTTTTAGTTCTAAATTGTTTATTTGAGAATTTCAAATTGACAACTTCAAATTGAAGTATAG
Organism: Lycocerus yunnanus; assembly: GCA_036346125.1. Taxonomy (NCBI): domain Eukaryota; kingdom Metazoa; phylum Arthropoda; class Insecta; order Coleoptera; family Cantharidae; genus Lycocerus; species Lycocerus yunnanus. Next base: position 64,738 of record JARFIX010000476.1, on the reverse strand, counting down.
TTAACAATTTGGAATTTTAGTTCTAAATTGTTTATTTGAGAATTTCAAATTGACAACTTCAAATTGAAGTATAGTTAACAATTTGAATTTTTAGTTCTAAATTGTTTATTTGAGATATTCAAATTGACAACTTCAAATTGAAGTATAGTTAACAATTTGGAATATTTAGTTCTAAATTGTTTATTTGAGAATTTCAAATTGACAACTTCAAATTGAAGTATAGTTAGCAATTTGAATTTTAGTTCTAAATTGTTTATTTGAGAATTTCAAATTGACAACTTCAAATTGAAGTATAGTTAACAATTTGGAATTTTTAGTTCTAAATTGTTTATTTGAGAATTTCAAATTGACAACTTCAAATTGAAGTATAGTTAACAATTTGAATTTTTAGTACTAAATTGTTTATTTGAGAATTTCAAATTTACAACTTCAAATTGAAGTATAGTTAACAATTTGAAACTATCAGTTCTAAATTGTTTATTTGAGAATTTCAAATTGACAACTTCAAATTGAAGTATAGTTAACAATTTGAAATTTAGTTCTAAATTGTTTATTTGAGAATTTCAAATTGACAACTTCAAATTGAAGTATAGTTAACAATTTGTAATTTTAGTTCTAAATTGTTTATTTGAGAATTTCAAATTGACAACTTCAAATTGAAGTATAGTTAACAATTTGAATTTTAGTTCTAAATTGTTTATTTGAGAATTTCAAATTGACAACTTCAAATTGAAGTATAGTTAACAATTTGGAATTTTTAGTTCTAAATTGTTTATTTGAGAATTTCAAATTGACAACTTCAAATTGAAGTATAGTTAACAATTTGAATTTTAGTTCTAAATTGTTTATTTGAGAATTTCAAATTGACAACTTCAAATTGAAGTATAGTTAACAATTTGAATTTTAGTTCTAAATTGTTTATTTGAGAATTTCAAATTGACAACTTCAAATTGAAGTATAGTTAACAATTTGGAATTTTAGTTCTAAATTGTTTATTTGAGAATTTCAAATTGACAACTTCAAATTGAAGTATAGTTAACAATTTGAATATCAGTTCTAAATTGTTTATTTGAGAATTTCAAATTGACAACTTCAAATTGAAGTATAGTTAACAATTTGGAATATTTAGTTCTAAATTGTTTATTTGAGAATTTCAAATTGACAACTTCAAATTGAAGTATAGTTAACAATTTGAAATTTTTAGTTCTAAATTGTTTATTTGAGAATTTCAAATTGACAACTTCAAATTGAAGTATAGTTAACAATTTGAATTTTAGTTCTAAATTGTTTATTTGAGAATTTCAAATTGACAACTTCAAATTGAAGTATAGTTAACAATTTGAAATTTTAGTTCTAAATTGTTTATTTGAGAATTTCAAATTGACAACTTCAAATTGAAGTATAGTTAACAATTTGAAACTATCAGTTCTAAATTGTTTATTTGAGAATTTCAAATTGACAACTTCAAATTGAAGTATAGTTAACAATTTGAATTTTAGTTCTAAATTGTTTATTTGAGAATTTCAAATTGACAACTTCAAATTGAAGTATAGTTAACAATTTGAATTTTAGTTCTAAATTGTTTATTTGAGAATTTCAAATTGACAACTTCAAATTGAAGTATAGTTAACAATTTGGAATTTTAGTTCTAAATTGTTTATTTGAGAATTTCAAATTGACAACTTCAAATTGAAGTATAGTTAACAATTTGAATTTTTAGTTCTAAATTGTTTATTTGAGAATTTCAAATTGACAACTTCAAATTGAAGTATAGTTAACAATTTGAATATTTAGTTCTAAATTGTTTATTTGAGAATTTCAAATTGACAACTTCAAATTGAAGTATAGTTAACAATTTGAAATTTCAGTTCTAAATTGTTTATTTGAGAATTTCAAATTGACAACTTCAAATTGAAGTATAGTTAACAATTTGGAATTTTAGTTCTAAATTGTTTATTTGAGAATTTCAAATTGACAACTTCAAATTGAAGTATAGTTAACAATTTGGAATTTTTAGTTCTAAATTGTTTATTTGAGAATTTCAAATTGACAACTTCAAATTGAAGTATAGTTAACAATTTGAAATTTTAGTTCTAAATTGTTTATTTGAGAATTTCAAATTGACAACTTCAAATTGAAGTATAGTTAACAATTTGAAACTATCAGTTCTAAATTGTTTATTTGAGAATTTCAAATTGACAACTTCAAATTGAAGTATAGTTAACAATTTGAATTTAGTTCTAAATTGTTTATTTGAGAATTTCAAATTGACAACTTCAAATTGAAGTATAGTTAACAATTTGAATTTTAGTTCTAAATTGTTTATTTGAGAATTTCAAATTGACAACTTCAAATTGAAGTATAGTTAACAATTTGGAATTTTAGTTCTAAATTGTTTATTTGAGAATTTCAAATTGACAACTTCAAATTGAAGTATAGTTAACAATTTGAATTTTAGTTCTAAATTGTTTATTTGAGAATTTCAAATTGACAACTTCAAATTGAAGTATAGTTAACAATTTGAATTTTAGTTCTAAATTGTTTATTTGAGAATTTCAAATTGACAACTTCAAATTGAAGTATAGTTAACAATTTGAATTTAGTTCTAAATTGTTTATTTGAGAATTTCAAATTGACAACTTCAAATTGAAGTATAGTTAACAATTTGGAATATTTAGTTCTAAATTGTTTATTTGAGAATTTCAAATTGACAACTTCAAATTGAAGTATAGTTAACAATTTGAAATTTTAGTTCTAAATTGTTTATTTGAGAATTTCAAATTGACAACTTCAAATTGAAGTATAGTTAACAATTTGGAATTTTAGTTCTAAATTGTTTATTTGAGAATTTCAAATTGACAACTTCAAATTGAAGTATAGTTAACAATTTGAATTTTAGTTCTAAATTGTTTATTTGAGAATTTCAAATTGACAACTTCAAATTGAAGTATAGTTAACAATTTGAAACTATCAGTTCTAAATTGTTTATTTGAGAATTTCAAATTGACAACTTCAAATTGAAGTATAGTTAACAATTTGAAACTATCAGTTCTAAATTGTTTATTTGAGAATTCAAATTGACAACTTCAAATTGAAGTATAGTTAACAATTTGTAATTTTAGTTCTAAATTGTTTATTTGAGAATTTCAAATTGACAACTTCAAATTGAAGTATAGTTAACAATTTGAATTTTAGTTCTAAATTGTTTATTTGAGAATTTCAAATTGACAACTTCAAATTGAAGTATAGTTAACAATTTGGAATTTTTAGTTCTAAATTGTTTATTTGAGAATTTCAAATTGACAACTTCAAATTGAAGTATAGTTAACAATTTGGAATTTTAGTTCTAAATGTTTATTTGAGAATTTCAAATTGACAACTTCAAATTGAAGTATAGTTAACAATTTGAAACTATCAGTTCTAAATTGTTTATTTGAGAATTTCAAATTGACAACTTCAAATTGAAGTATACTTAACAATTTGGAATATTTAGTTCTAAGTTGTTTATTTGAGAATTTCAAATTGACAACTTCAAACTGAAGTATAGTTAACAATTTGAAACTATCAGTTCTAAATTGTTTATTTGAGAATTTCAAAATGACAACTTCAAATTGAAATATAGTTAACAATTTGAAACTATCAGTTCTAAATTGTTTATTTGAGAATTCAAATTGACAACTTCAAATTGAAGTATAGTTAACAATTTGAATTTTTAGTTCTAAATTGTTTATTTGAGAATTTCAAATTGACAACTTCAAATTGAAGTATAGTTAACAATTTGGAATTTTAGTTCTAAATTGTTTATTTGAGAATTTCAAATTGACAACTTCAAATTGAAGTATAGTTAACAATTTGGAATTTTAGTTCTAAATTGTTTATTTGAGAATTTCAAATTGACAACTTCAAATTGAAGTATAGTTAACAATTTGGAATTTTAGTTCTAAATTGTTTATTTGAGAATTTCAAATTGACAACTTCAAATTGAAGTATAGTTAACAATTTGAAATTTTTAGTTCTAAATTGTTTATTTGAGAATTTCAAATTGACAACTTCAAATTGAAGTATAGTTAACAATTTGGAATTTTTAGTTCTAAATTGTTTATTTGAGAATTTCAAATTGACAACTTCAAATTGAAGTATAGTTAACAATTTGAATTTTAGTTCTAAATTGTTTATTTGAGAATTTCAAATTGACAACTTCAAATTGAAGTATAGTTAACAATTTGAAATTTAGTTCTAAATTGTTTATTTGAGAATTTCAAATTGACAACTTCAAATTGAAGTATAGTTAACAATTTGAAATATTAGTTCTAAATTGTTTATTTGAGAATTTCAAATTGACAACTTCAAATTGAAGTATAGTTAACAATTTGAAATTTTTAGTTCTAAATTGTTTATTTGAGAATTTCAAATTGACAACTTCAAATTGAAGTATAGTTAACAATTTGGAATTTTAGTTCTAAATTGTTTATTTGAGAATTTCAAATTGACAACTTCAAATTGAAGTATAGTTAACAATTTGGAATTTTAGTTCTAAATTGTTTATTTGAGAATTTCAAATTGACAACTTCAAATTGAAGTATAGTTAACAATTTGAATTTTAGTTCTAAATTGTTTATTTGAGAATTTCAAATTGACAACTTCAAATTGAAGTATAGTTAACAATTTGAAACTATCAGTTCTAAATTGTTTATTTGAGAATTTCAAATTGACAACTTCAAATTGAAGTATAGTTAACAATTTGAATTTTAGTTCTAAATTGTTTATTTGAGAATTTCAAATTGACAACTTCAAATTGAAGTATAGTTAACAATTTGGAATTTTCAGTTCTAAATTGTTTATTTGAGAATTTCAAATTGACAACTTCAAATTGAAGTATAGTTAACAATTTGAATTTTAGTTCTAAATTGTTTATTTGAGAATTTCAAATTGACAACTTCAAATTGAAGTATAGTTAACAATTTGAAATATAGTTCTAAATTGTTTATTTGAGAATTTCAAATTGACAACTTCAAATTGAAGTATAGTTAACAATTTGAAACTATCAGTTCTAAATTGTTTATTTGAGAATTTCAAATTGACAACTTCAAATTGAAGTATAGTTAACAATTTGAATTTTAGTTCTAAATTGTTTATTTGAGAATTTCAAATTGACAACTTCAAATTGAAGTATAGTTAACAATTTGGAATTTTAGTTCTAAATTGTTTATTTGAGAATTTCAAATTGACAACTTCAAATTGAAGTATAGTTAACAATTTGGAATTTTTAGTACTAAATTGTTTATTTGAGAATTTCAAATTGACAACTTCAAATTGAAGTATAGTTAACAATTTGGAATTTTTAGTTCTAAATTGTTTATTTGAGAATTTCAAATTGACAACTTCAAATTGAAGTATAGTTAACAATTTGGAATTTTAGTTCTAAATTGTTTATTTGAGAATTTCAAATTGACAACTTCAAATTGAAGTATAGTTAACAATTTGAAACTATCAGTTCTAAATTGTTTATTTGAGAATTTCAAATTGACAACTTCAAATTGAAGTATAGTTAACAATTTGAATATTAGTTCTAAATTGTTTATTTGAGAATTTCAAATTGACAACTTCAAATTGAAGTATAGTTAACAATTTGGAATTTTTAGTTCTAAATTGTTTATTTGAGAATTTCAAATTGACAACTTCAAATTGAAGTATAGTTAACAATTTGGAATTTTAGTTCTAAATTGTTTATTTGAGAATTTCAAATTGACAACTTCAAATTGAAGTATAGTTAACAATTTGGAATTTTAGTTCTAAATTGTTTATTTGAGAATTTCAAATTGACAACTTCAAATTGAAGTATAGTTAACAATTTGAATTTTAGTTCTAAATTGTTTATTTGAGAATTTCAAATTGACAACTTCAAATTGAAGTATAGTTAACAATTTGGAATTTTAGTTCTAAATTGTTTATTTGAGAATTTCAAATTGACAACTTCAAATTGAAGTATAGTTAACAATTTGGAATTTTAGTTCTAAATTGTTTATTTGAGAATTTCAAATTGACAACTTCAAATTGAAGTATAGTTAACAATTTGAAATTTTAGTTCTAAATTGTTTATTTGAGAATTTCAAATTGACAACTTCAAATTGAAGTATAGTTAACAATTTGAAACTATCAGTTCTAAATTGTTTATTTGAGAATTTCAAATTGACAACTTCAAATTGAAGTATAGTTAACAATTTGAAATTTTTAGTTCTAAATTGTTTATTTGAGAATTTCAAATTGACAACTTCAAATTGAAGTATAGTTAACAATTTGAAATTTTAGTTCTAAATTGTTTATTTGAGAATTTCAAATTGACAACTTCAAATTGAAGTATAGTTAACAATTTGAAACTATCAGTTCTAAATTGTTTATTTGAGAATTTCAAATTGACAACTTCAAATTGAAGTATAGTTAACAATTTGAATTTTTAGTTCTAAATTGTTTATTTGAGAATTTCAAATTGACAACTTCAAATTGAAGTATAGTTAACAATTTGGAATTTTAGTTCTAAATTGTTTATTTGAGAATTTCAAATTGACAACTTCAAATTGAAGTATAGTTAACAATTTGGAATTTTAGTTCTAAATTGTTTATTTGAGAATTTCAAATTGACAACTTCAAATTGAAGTATAGTTAACAATTTGGAATTTTAGTTCTAAATTGTTTATTTGAGAATTTCAAATTGACAACTTCAAATTGAAGTATAGTTAACAATTTGAAATATTTAGTTCTAAATTGTTTATTTGAGAATTTCAAATTGACAACTTCAAATTGAAGTATAGTTAACAATTTGGAATATTTAGTTCTAAATTGTTTATTTGAGAATTTCAAATTGACAACTTCAAATTGAAGTATAGTTAACAATTTGGAATTTTAGTTCTAAATTGTTTATTTGAGAATTTCAAATTGACAACTTCAAATTGAAGTATAGTTAACAATTTGAATTTTAGTTCTAAATTGTTTATTTGAGAATTTCAAATTGACAACTTCAAATTGAAGTATAGTTAACAATTTGAATTTTAGTTCTAAATTGTTTATTTGAGAATTTCAAATTGACAACTTCAAATTGAAGTATAGTTAACAATTTGAATATTTAGTTCTAAATTGTTTATTTGAGAATTTCAAATTGACAACTTCAAATTGAAGTATAGTTAACAATTTGGAATTTTAGTTCTAAATTGTTTATTTGAGAATTTCAAATTGACAACTTCAAATTGAAGTATAGTTAACAATTTGAATTTTAGTTCTAAATTGTTTATTTGAGAATTTCAAATTGACAACTTCAAATTGAAGTATAGTTAACAATTTGAAATTTTAGTTCTAAATTGTTTATTTGAGAATTTCAAATTGACAACTTCAAATTGAAGTATAGTTAACAATTTGAATTTTAGTTCTAAATTGTTTATTTGAGAATTTCAAATTGACAACTTCAAATTGAAGTATAGTTAACAATTTGGAATTTTAGTTCTAAATTGTTTATTTGAGAATTTCAAATTGACAACTTCAAATTGAAGTATAGTTAACAATTTGGAATTTTTAGTTCTAAATTGTTTATTTGAGAATTTCAAATTGACAACTTCAAATTGAAGTATAGTTAACAATTTGAAATTTTAGTTCTAAATTGTTTATTTGAGAATTTCAAATTGACAACTTCAAATTGAAGTATAGTTAACAATTTGGAATATTTAGTTCTAAATTGTTTATTTGAGAATTTCAAATTGACAACTTCAAATTGAAGTATAGTTAACAATTTGGAATTTTAGTTCTAAATTGTTTATTTGAGAATTTCAAATTGACAACTTCAAATTGAAGTATAGTTAACAATTTGGAATTTTTAGTTCTAAATTGTTTATTTGAGAATTTCAAATTGACAACTTCAAATTGAAGTATAGTTAACAATTTGAATTTTTAGTTCTAAATTGTTTATTTGAGAATTTCAAATTGACAACTTCAAATTGAAGTATAGTTAACAATTTGAAACTATCAGTTCTAAATTGTTTATTTGAGAATTTCAAATTGACAACTTCAAATTGAAGTATAGTTAACAATTTGAATTTTAGTTCTAAATTGTTTATTTGAGAATTTCAAATTGACAACTTCAAATTGAAGTATAGTTAACAATTTGGAATTTTTAGTTCTAAATTGTTTATTTGAGAATTTCAAATTGACAACTTCAAATTGAAGTATAGTTAACAATTTGGAATTTTAGTTCTAAATTGTTTATTTGAGAATTTCAAATTGACAACTTCAAATTGAAGTATAGTTAACAATTTGGAATTTTAGTTCTAAATTGTTTATTTGAGAATTTCAAATTGACAACTTCAAATTGAAGTATAGTTAACAATTTGGAATTTTTAGTTCTAAATTGTTTATTTGAGAATTTCAAATTGACAACTTCAAATTGAAGTATAGTTAACAATTTGAAACTATCAGTTCTAAATTGTTTATTTGAGAATTTCAAATTGACAACTTCAAATTGAAGTATAGTTAACAATTTGGAATTTTAGTTCTAAATTGTTTATTTGAGAATTTCAAATTGACAACTTCAAATTGAAGTATAGTTAACAATTTGGAATTTTAGTTCTAAATTGTTTATTTGAGAATTTCAAATTGACAACTTCAAATTGAAGTATAGTTAACAATTTGGAATTTTAGTTCTAAATTGTTTATTTGAGAATTTCAAATTGACAACTTCAAATTGAAGTATAGTTAACAATTTGAAATATTTAGTTCTAAATTGTTTATTTGAGAATTTCAAATTGACAACTTCAAATTGAAGTATAGTTAACAATTTGGAATTTTAGTTCTAAATTGTTTATTTGAGAATTTCAAATTGACAACTTCAAATTGAAGTATAGTTAACAATTTGAATTTTAGTTCTAAATTGTTTATTTGAGAATTTCAAATTGACAACTTCAAATTGAAGTATAGTTAACAATTTGAATTTTAGTTCTAAATTGTTTATTTGAGAATTTCAAATTGACAACTTCAAATTGAAGTATAGTTAACAATTTGGAATTTTAGTTCTAAATTGTTTATTTGAGAATTTCAAATTGACAACTTCAAATTGAAGTATAGTTAACAATTTGAATTTTAGTTCTAAATTGTTTATTTGAGAATTTCAAATTGACAACTTCAAATTGAAGTATAGTTAACAATTTGAATATTTAGTTCTAAATTGTTTATTTGAGAATTTCAAATTGACAACTTCAAATTGAAGTATAGTTAACAATTTGGAATTTTAGTTCTAAATTGTTTATTTGAGAATTTCAAATTGACAACTTCAAATTGAAGTATAGTTAACAATTTGGAATTTTAGTTCTAAATTGTTTATTTGAGAATTTCAAATTGACAACTTCAAATTGAAGTATAGTTAACAATTTGGAATATTAGTTCTAAATTGTTTATTTGAGAATTTCAAATTGACAACTTCAAATTGAAGTATAGTTAACAATTTGAATTTTAGTTCTAAATTGTTTATTTGAGAATTTCAAATTGACAACTTCAAATTGAAGTATAGTTAACAATTTGGAATTTTAGTTCTAAATTGTTTATTTGAGAATTTCAAATTGACAACTTCAAATTGAAGTATAGTTAACAATTTGGAATTTTTAGTTCTAAATTGTTTATTTGAGAATTTCAAATTGACAACTTCAAATTGAAGTATAGTTAACAATTTGGAATTTTTAGTTCTAAATTGTTTATTTGAGAATTTCAAATTGACAACTTCAAATTGAAGTATAGTTAACAATTTGAATTTTAGTTCTAAATTGTTTATTTGAGAATTTCAAATTGACAACTTCAAATTGAAGTATAGTTAACAATTTGGAATTTTTAGTTCTAAATTGTTTATTTGAGAATTTCAAATTGACAACTTCAAATTGAAGTATAGTTAACAATTTGGAATTTTTAGTTCTAAATTGTTTATTTGAGAATTTCAAATTGACAACTTCAAATTGAAGTATAGTTAACAATTTGAATTTTAGTTCTAAATTGTTTATTTGAGAATTTCAAATTGACAACTTCAAATTGAAGTATAGTTAACAATTTGGAATTTTAGTTCTAAATTGTTTATTTGAGAATTTCAAATTGACAACTTCAAATTGAAGTATAGTTAACAATTTGGAATTTTAGTTCTAAATTGTTTATTTGAGAATTTCAAATTGACAACTTCAAATTGAAGTATAGTTAACAATTTGAAATTTTAGTTCTAAATTGTTTATTTGAGAATTTCAAATTGACAACTTCAAATTGAAGTATAGTTAACAATTTGGAATTTTAGTTCTAAATTGTTTATTTGAGAATTTCAAATTGACAACTTCAAATTGAAGTATAGTTAACAATTTGGAATTTTAGTTCTAAATTGTTTATTTGAGAATTTCAAATTGACAACTTCAAATTGAAGTATAGTTAACAATTTGAAATTTTAGTTCTAAATTGTTTATTTGAGAATTTCAAATTGACAACTTCAAATTGAAGTATAGTTAACAATTTGAAATTTAGTTCTAAATTGTTTATTTGAGAATTTCAAATTGACAACTTCAAATTGAAGTATAGTTAACAATTTGAAACTATCAGTTCTAAATTGTTTATTTGAGAATTTCAAATTGACAACTTCAAATTGAAGTATAGTTAACAATTTGGAATTTTAGTTCTAAATTGTTTATTTGAGAATTTCAAATTGACAACTTCAAATTGAAGTATAGTTAACAATTTGTAATTTTAGTTCTAAATTGTTTATTTGAGAATTTCAAATTGACAACTTCAAATTGAAGTATAGTTAACAATTTGAATTTTAGTTCTAAATTGTTTATTTGAGAATTTCAAATTGACAACTTCAAATTGAAGTATAGTTAACAATTTGGAATTTTAGTTCTAAATTGTTTATTTGAGAATTTCAAATTGACAACTTCAAATTGAAGTATAGTTAACAATTTGAATTTTAGTTCTAAATTGTTTATTTGAGAATTTCAAATTGACAACTTCAAATTGAAGTATAGTTAACAATTTGAAACTTTAGTTCTAAATTGTTTATTTGAGAATTTCAAATTGACAACTTCAAATTGAAGTATAGTTAACAATTTGAAATATTTAGTTCTAAATTGTTTATTTGAGAATTTCAAATTGACAACTTCAAATTGAAGTATAGTTAACAATTTGAATTTTAGTTCTAAATTGTTTATTTGAGAATTTCAAATTGACAACTTCAAATTGAAGTATAGTTAACAATTTGAATTTTTAGTTCTAAATTGTTTATTTGAGAATTTCAAATTGACAACTTCAAATTGAAGTATAGTTAACAATTTGAATTTTAGTTCTAAATTGTTTATTTGAGAATTTCAAATTGACAACTTCAAATTGAAGTATAGTTAACAATTTGGAATTTTAGTTCTAAATTGTTTATTTGAGAATTTCAAATTGACAACTTCAAATTGAAGTATAGTTAACAATTTGGAATTTTAGTTCTAAATTGTTTATTTGAGAATTTCAAATTGACAACTTCAAATTGAAGTATAGTTAACAATTTGGAATTTTAGTTCTAAATTGTTTATTTGAGAATTTCAAATTGACAACTTCAAATTGAAGTATAGTTAACAATTTGGAATTTTAGTTCTAAATTGTTTATTTGAGAATTTCAAATTGACAACTTCAAATTGAAGTATAGTTAACAATTTGAATTTTAGTTCTAAATTGTTTATTTGAGAATTTCAAATTGACAACTTCAAATTGAAGTATAGTTAACAATTTGAAACTATCAGTTCTAAATTGTTTATTTGAGAATTTCAAATTGACAACTTCAAATTGAAGTATAGTTAACAATTTGAAACTATCAGTTCTAAATTGTTTATTTGAGAATTTCAAATTGACAACTTCAAATTGAAGTATAGTTAACAATTTGAAATTATAGTTCTAAATTGTTTATTTGAGAATTTCAAATTGACAACTTCAAATTGAAGTATAGTTAACAATTTGGAATTTTTAGTTCTAAATTGTTTATTTGAGAATTTCAAATTGACAACTTCAAATTGAAGTATAGTTAACAATTTGGAATTTTTAGTTCTAAATTGTTTATTTGAGAATTTCAAATTGACAACTTCAAATTGAAGTATAGTTAACAATTTGAATTTTTAGTTCTAAATTGTTTATTTGAGAATTTCAAATTGACAACTTCAAATTGAAGTATAGTTAACAATTTGAAACTATCAGTTCTAAATTGTTTATTTGAGAATTTCAAATTGACAACTTCAAATTGAAGTATAGTTAACAATTTGAATTTAGTTCTAAATTGTTTATTTGAGAATTTCAAATTGACAACTTCAAATTGAAGTATAGTTAACAATTTGGAATTTTAGTTCTAAATTGTTTATTTGAGAATTTCAAATTGACAACTTCAAATTGAAGTATAGTTAACAATTTGGAATTTTAGTTCTAAATTGTTTATTTGAGAATTTCAAATTGACAACTTCAAATTGAAGTATAGTTAACAATTTGGAATTTTAGTTCTAAATTGTTTATTTGAGAATTTCAAATTGACAACTTCAAATTGAAGTATAGTTAACAATTTGAATTTTAGTTCTAAATTGTTTATTTGAGAATTTCAAATTGACAACTTCAAATTGAAGTATAGTTAACAATTTGAATTTTTAGTTCTAAATTGTTTATTTGAGAATTTCAAATTGACAACTTCAAATTGAAGTATAGTTAACAATTTGGAATTTTAGTTCTAAATTGTTTATTTGAGAATTTCAAATTGACAACTTCAAATTGAAGTATAGTTAACAATTTGAATTTTTAGTTCTAAATTGTTTATTTGAGAATTTCAAATTGACAACTTCAAATTGAAGTATAGTTAACAATTTGAATTTTAGTTCTAAATTGTTTATTTGAGAATTTCAAATTGACAACTTCAAATTGAAGTATAGTTAACAATTTGGAATTTTAGTTCTAAATTGTTTATTTGAGAATTTCAAATTGACAACTTCAAATTGAAGTATAGTTAACAATTTGAATTTTAGTTCTAAATTGTTTATTTGAGAATTTCAAATTGACAACTTCAAATTGAAGTATAGTTAACAATTTGGAATTTTTAGTTCTAAATTGTTTATTTGAGAATTTCAAATTGACAACTTCAAATTGAAGTATAGTTAACAATTTGGAATTTTAGTTCTAAATTGTTTATTTGAGAATTTCAAATTGACAACTTCAAATTGAAGTATAGTTAACAATTTGAAATTTTAGTTCTAAATTGTTTATTTGAGAATTTCAAATTGACAACTTCAAATTGAAGTATAGTTAACAATTTGAATTTAGTTCTAAATTGTTTATTTGAGAATTTCAAATTGACAACTTCAAATTGAAGTATAGTTAACAATTTGAATTTTAGTTCTAAATTGTTTATTTGAGAATTTCAAATTGACAACTTCAAATTGAAGTATAGTTAACAATTTGGAATTTTTAGTTCTAAATTGTTTATTTGAGAATTTCAAATTGACAACTTCAAATTGAAGTATAGTTAACAATTTGAATTTTAGTTCTAAATTGTTTATTTGAGAATTTCAAATTGACAACTTCAAATTGAAGTATAGTTAACAATTTGAATTTTTAGTTCTAAATTGTTTATTTGAGAATTTCAAATTGACAACTTCAAATTGAAGTATAGTTAACAATTTGAAATTTAGTTCTAAATTGTTTATTTGAGAATTTCAAATTGACAACTTCAAATTGAAGTATAGTTAACAATTTGGAATTTTAGTTCTAAATTGTTTATTTGAGAATTTCAAATTGACAACTTCAAATTGAAGTATAGTTAACAATTTGAATTTTAGTTCTAAATTGTTTATTTGAGAATTTCAAATTGACAACTTCAAATTGAAGTATAGTTAACAATTTGGAATTTTAGTTCTAAATTGTTTATTTGAGAATTTCAAATTGACAACTTCAAATTGAAGTATAGTTAACAATTTGGAATTTTTAGTTCTAAATTGTTTATTTGAGAATTTCAAATTGACAACTTCAAATTGAAGTATAGTTAACAATTTGAATTTAGTTCTAAATTGTTTATTTGAGAATTTCAAATTGACAACTTCAAATTGAAGTATAGTTAACAATTTGGAATTTTAGTTCTAAATTGTTTATTTGAGAATTTCAAATTGACAACTTCAAATTGAAGTATAGTTAACAATTTGGAATTTTAGTTCTAAATTGTTTATTTGAGAATTTCAAATTGACAACTTCAAATTGAAGTATAGTTAACAATTTGAAATATTTAGTTCTAAATTGTTTATTTGAGAATTTCAAATTGACAACTTCAAATTGAAGTATAGTTAACAATTTGAAATTTAGTTCTAAATTGTTTATTTGAGAATTTCAAATTGACAACTTCAAATTGAAGTATAGTTAACAATTTGGAATTTTAGTTCTAAATTGTTTATTTGAGAATTTCAAATTGACAACTTCAAATTGAAGTATAGTTAACAATTTGGGAATTTTTAGTTCTAAATTGTTTATTTGAGAATTTCAAATTGACAACTTCAAATTGAAGTATAGTTAACAATTTGAATTTTTAGTTCTAAATTGTTTATTTGAGAATTTCAAATTGACAACTTCAAATTGAAGTATAGTTAACAATTTGGAATTTTAGTTCTAAATTGTTTATTTGAGAATTTCAAATTGACAACTTCAAATTGAAGTATAGTTAACAATTTGAATATTTAGTTCTAAATTGTTTATTTGAGAATTTCAAATTGACAACTTCAAATTGAAGTATAGTTAACAATTTGGAATTTTAGTTCTAAATTGTTTATTTGAGAATTTCAAATTGACAACTTCAAATTGAAGTATAGTTAACAATTTGAATTTTTAGTTCTAAATTGTTTATTTGAGAATTTCAAATTGACAACTTCAAATTGAAGTATAGTTAACAATTTGAAACTATCAGTTCTAAATTGTTTATTTGAGAATTTCAAATTGACAACTTCAAATTGAAGTATAGTTAACAATTTGAAATTTTAGTTCTAAATTGTTTATTTGAGAATTTCAAATTGACAACTTCAAATTGAAGTATAGTTAACAATTTGGAATTTTAGTTCTAAATTGTTTATTTGAGAATTTCAAATTGACAACTTCAAATTGAAGTATAGTTAACAATTTGAATTTTTAGTTCTAAATTGTTTATTTGAGAATTTCAAATTGACAACTTCAAATTGAAGTATAGTTAACAATTTGGAATTTTTAGTTCTAAATTGTTTATTTGAGAATTTCAAATTGACAACTTCAAATTGAAGTATAGTTAACAATTTGAAAATTTAGTTCTAAATTGTTTATTTGAGAATTTCAAATTGACAACTTCAAATTGAAGTATAGTTAACAATTTGAAACTATCAGTTCTAAATTGTTTATTTGAGAATTTCAAATTGACAACTTCAAATTGAAGTATAGTTAACAATTTGGAATTTTAGTTCTAAATTGTTTATTTGAGAATTTCAAATTGACAACTTCAAATTGAAGTATAGTTAACAATTTGGAATTTTAGTTCTAAATTGTTTATTTGAGAATTTCAAATTGACAACTTCAAATTGAAGTATAGTTAACAATTTGAATTTTAGTTCTAAATTGTTTATTTGAGAATTTCAAATTGACAACTTCAAATTGAAGTATAGTTAACAATTTGAAACTTTAGTTCTAAATTGTTTATTTGAGAATTTCAAATTGACAACTTCAAATTGAAGTATAGTTAACAATTTGAAATTTTAGTTCTAAATTGTTTATTTGAGAATTTCAAATTGACAACTTCAAATTGAAGTATAGTTAACAATTTGAATTTTAGTTCTAAATTGTTTATTTGAGAATTTCAAATTGACAACTTCAAATTGAAGTATAGTTAACAATTTGAATTTTAGTTCTAAATTGTTTATTTGAGAATTTCAAATTGACAACTTCAAATTGAAGTATAGTTAACAATTTGAAATTTTAGTTCTAAATTGTTTATTTGAGAATTTCAAATTGACAACTTCAAATTGAAGTATAGTTAACAATTTGAATTTTTAGTTCTAAATTGTTTATTTGAGAATTTCAAATTGACAACTTCAAATTGAAGTATAGTTAACAATTTGAAATATCAGTTCTAAATTGTTTATTTGAGAATTTCAAATTGACAACTTCAAATTGAAGTATAGTTAACAATTTGAATTTTAGTTCTAAATTGTTTATTTGAGAATTTCAAATTGACAACTTCAAATTGAAGTATAGTTAACAATTTGAATTTTAGTTCTAAATTGTTTATTTGAGAATTTCAAATTGACAACTTCAAATTGAAGTATAGTTAACAATTTGGAATTTTAGTTCTAAATTGTTTATTTGAGAATTTCAAATTGACAACTTCAAATTGAAGTATAGTTAACAATTTGAATTTTAGTTCTAAATTGTTTATTTGAGAATTTCAAATTGACAACTTCAAATTGAAGTATAGTTAACAATTTGGAATTTTAGTTCTAAATTGTTTATTTGAGAATTTCAAATTGACAACTTCAAATTGAAGTATAGTTAACAATTTGAATTTTAGTTCTAAATTGTTTATTTGAGAATTTCAAATTGACAACTTCAAATTGAAGTATAGTTAACAATTTGAATTTTTAGTTCTAAATTGTTTATTTGAGAATTTCAAATTGACAACTTCAAATTGAAGTATAGTTAACAATTTGAAATTTTAGTTCTAAATTGTTTATTTGAGAATTTCAAATTGACAACTTCAAATTGAAGTATAGTTAACAATTTGAAATTTTAGTTCTAAATTGTTTATTTGAGAATTTCAAATTGACAACTTCAAATTGAAGTATAGTTAACAATTTGAAATTTTAGTTCTAAATTGTTTATTTGAGAATTTCAAATTGACAACTTCAAATTGAAGTATAGTTAACAATTTGGAATTTTAGTTCTAAATTGTTTATTTGAGAATTTCAAATTGACAACTTCAAATTGAAGTATAGTTAACAATTTGAAATTTTTAGTTCTAAATTGTTTATTTGAGAATTTCAAATTGACAACTTCAAATTGAAGTATAGTTAACAATTTGAAATTTAGTTCTAAATTGTTTATTTGAGAATTTCAAATTGACAACTTCAAATTGAAGTATAGTTAACAATTTGAATTTAGTTCTAAATTGTTTATTTGAGAATTTCAAATTGACAACTTCAAATTGAAGTATAGTTAACAATTTGAATTTTAGTTCTAAATTGTTTATTTGAGAATTTCAAATTGACAACTTCAAATTGAAGTATAGTTAACAATTTGAATTTTAGTTCTAAATTGTTTATTTGAGAATTTCAAATTGACAACTTCAAATTGAAGTATAGTTAACAATTTGGAATTTTAGTTCTAAATTGTTTATTTGAGAATTTCAAATTGACAACTTCAAATTGAAGTATAGTTAACAATTTGGAATTTTAGTTCTAAATTGTTTATTTGAGAATTTCAAATTGACAACTTCAAATTGAAGTATAGTTAACAATTTGAATTTTAGTTCTAAATTGTTTATTTGAGAATTTCAAATTGACAACTTCAAATTGAAGTATAGTTAACAATTTGGAATTTTAGTTCTAAATTGTTTATTTGAGAATTTCAAATTGACAACTTCAAATTGAAGTATAGTTAACAATTTGAAATTTTAGTTCTAAATTGTTTATTTGAGAATTTCAAATTGACAACTTCAAATTGAAGTATAGTTAACAATTTGAATTTTAGTTCTAAATTGTTTATTTGAGAATTTCAAATTGACAACTTCAAATTGAAGTATAGTTAACAATTTGAATTTTAGTTCTAAATTGTTTATTTGAGAATTTCAAATTGACAACTTCAAATTGAAGTATAGTTAACAATTTGAATTTTAGTTCTAAATTGTTTATTTGAGAATTTCAAATTGACAACTTCAAATTGAAGTATAGTTAACAATTTGAATTTTAGTTCTAAATTGTTTATTTGAGAATTTCAAATTGACAACTTCAAATTGAAGTATAGTTAACAATTTGAATTTTAGTTCTAAATTGTTTATTTGAGAATTTCAAATTGACAACTTCAAATTGAAGTATAGTTAACAATTTGAATTTTTAGTTCTAAATTGTTTATTTGAGAATTTCAAATTGACAACTTCAAATTGAAGTATAGTTAACAATTTGAATTTTTAGTTCTAAATTGTTTATTTGAGAATTTCAAATTGACAACTTCAAATTGAAGTATAGTTAACAATTTGAATTTTAGTTCTAAATTGTTTATTTGAGAATTTCAAATTGACAACTTCAAATTGAAGTATAGTTAACAATTTGAATTTTAGTTCTAAATTGTTTATTTGAGAATTTCAAATTGACAACTTCAAATTGAAGTATAGTTAACAATTTGAATTTTTAGTTCTAAATTGTTTATTTGAGAATTTCAAATTGACAACTTCAAATTGAAGTATAGTTAACAATTTGGAATTTTTAGTTCTAAATTGTTTATTTGAGAATTTCAAATTGACAACTTCAAATTGAAGTATAGTTAACAATTTGAAATTTTTAGTTCTAAATTGTTTATTTGAGAATTTCAAATTGACAACTTCAAATTGAAGTATAGTTAACAATTTGAATTTTAGTTCTAAATTGTTTATTTGAGAATTTCAAATTGACAACTTCAAATTGAAGTATAGTTAACAATTTGAATTTTAGTTCTAAATTGTTTATTTGAGAATTTCAAATTGACAACTTCAAATTGAAGTATAGTTAACAATTTGAATTTTAGTTCTAAATTGTTTATTTGAGAATTTCAAATTGACAACTTCAAATTGAAGTATAGTTAACAATTTGAAATTTTAGTTCTAAATTGTTTATTTGAGAATTTCAAATTGACAACTTCAAATTGAAGTATAGTTAACAATTTGAATTTTAGTTCTAAATTGTTTATTTGAGAATTTCAAATTGACAACTTCAAATTGAAGTATAGTTAACAATTTGAATTTTAGTTCTAAATTGTTTATTTGAGAATTTCAAATTGACAACTTCAAATTGAAGTATAGTTAACAATTTGAATTTTAGTTCTAAATTGTTTATTTGAGAATTTCAAATTGACAACTTCAAATTGAAGTATAGTTAACAATTTGAATTTTAGTTCTAAATTGTTTATTTGAGAATTTCAAATTGACAACTTCAAATTGAAGTATAGTTAACAATTTGGAATTTTAGTTCTAAATTGTTTATTTGAGAATTTCAAATTGACAACTTCAAATTGAAGTATAGTTAACAATTTGAATTTTTAGTTCTAAATTGTTTATTTGAGAATTTCAAATTGACAACTTCAAATTGAAGTATAGTTAACAATTTGAATTTTAGTTCTAAATTGTTTATTTGAGAATTTCAAATTGACAACTTCAAATTGAAGTATAGTTAACAATTTGGAATTTTAGTTCTAAATTGTTTATTTGAGAATTTCAAATTGACAACTTCAAATTGAAGTATAGTTAACAATTTGAATTTTTAGTTCTAAATTGTTTATTTGAGAATTTCAAATTGACAACTTCAAATTGAAGTATAGTTAACAATTTGAATTTTAGTTCTAAATTGTTTATTTGAGAATTTCAAATTGACAACTTCAAATTGAAGTATAGTTAACAATTTGAAATTTTTAGTTCTAAATTGTTTATTTGAGAATTTCAAATTGACAACTTCAAATTGAAGTATAGTTAACAATTTGAATTTTAGTTCTAAATTGTTTATTTGAGAATTTCAAATTGACAACTTCAAATTGAAGTATAGTTAACAATTTGAATTTTAGTTCTAAATTGTTTATTTGAGAATTTCAAATTGACAACTTCAAATTGAAGTATAGTTAACAATTTGAATTTTTAGTTCTAAATTGTTTATTTGAGAATTTCAAATTGACAACTTCAAATTGAAGTATAGTTAACAATTTGAAATTTTTAGTTCTAAATTGTTTATTTGAGAATTTCAAATTGACAACTTCAAATTGAAGTATAGTTAACAATTTGAATTTTAGTTCTAAATTGTTTATTTGAGAATTTCAAATTGACAACTTCAAATTGAAGTATAGTTAACAATTTGAATTTTAGTTCTAAATTGTTTATTTGAGAATTTCAAATTGACAACTTCAAATTGAAGTATAGTTAACAATTTGAATTTTAGTTCTAAATTGTTTATTTGAGAATTTCAAATTGACAACTTCAAATTGAAGTATAGTTAACAATTTGAATTTTAGTTCTAAATTGTTTATTTGAGAATTTCAAATTGACAACTTCAAATTGAAGTATAGTTAACAATTTGAAATTTTAGTTCTAAATTGTTTATTTGAGAATTTCAAATTGACAACTTCAAATTGAAGTATAGTTAACAATTTGAATTTTAGTTCTAAATTGTTTATTTGAGAATTTCAAATTGACAACTTCAAATTGAAGTATAGTTAACAATTTGAATTTTAGTTCTAAATTGTTTATTTGAGAATTTCAAATTGACAACTTCAAATTGAAGTATAGTTAACAATTTGAATTTTTAGTTCTAAATTGTTTATTTGAGAATTTCAAATTGACAACTTCAAATTGAAGTATAGTTAACAATTTGAATTTTAGTTCTAAATTGTTTATTTGAGAATTTCAAATTGACAACTTCAAATTGAAGTATAGTTAACAATTTGAATTTTTAGTTCTAAATTGTTTATTTGAGAATTTCAAATTGACAACTTCAAATTGAAGTATAGTTAACAATTTGGAATTTTAGTTCTAAATTGTTTATTTGAGAATTTCAAATTGACAACTTCAAATTGAAGTATAGTTAACAATTTGAATTTTTAGTTCTAAATTGTTTATTTGAGAATTTCAAATTGACAACTTCAAATTGAAGTATAGTTAACAATTTGAATTTTAGTTCTAAATTGTTTATTTGAGAATTTCAAATTGACAACTTCAAATTGAAGTATAGTTAACAATTTGAATTTTAGTTCTAAATTGTTTATTTGAGAATTTCAAATTGACAACTTCAAATTGAAGTATAGTTAACAATTTGAATTTTAGTTCTAAATTGTTTATTTGAGAATTTCAAATTGACAACTTCAAATTGAAGTATAGTTAACAATTTGAATTTTTAGTTCTAAATTGTTTATTTGAGAATTTAAATTGACAACTTAAATTGATATAGTTAACAATTTGAATAGTTCTAAATTGTTTATTTGAGAATTTCAAATTGACAACTTCAAATTGAAGTATAGTTAACAATTTGAATTTAGTTCTAAATTGTTTATTTGAGAATTTCAAATTGACAACTTCAAATTGAAGTATAGTTAACAATTTGAATTTTTAGTTCTAAATTGTTTATTTGAGAATTTCAAATTGACAACTTCAAATTGAAGTATAGTTAACAATTTGGAATTTTAGTTCTAAATTGTTTATTTGAGAATTTCAAATTGACAACTTCAAATTGAAGTATAGTTAACAATTTGAATTTTTAGTTCTAAATTGTTTATTTGAGAATTTCAAATTGACAACTTCAAATTGAAGTATAGTTAACAATTTGAATTTTAGTTCTAAATTGTTTATTTGAGAATTTCAAATTGACAACTTCAAATTGAAGTATAGTTAACAATTTGGAATTTTAGTTCTAAATTGTTTATTTGAGAATTTCAAATTGACAACTTCAAATTGAAGTATAGTTAACAATTTGAATTTTAGTTCTAAATTGTTTATTTGAGAATTTCAAATTGACAACTTCAAATTGAAGTATAGTTAACAATTTGAATTTTTAGTTCTAAATTGTTTATTTGAGAATTTCAAATTGACAACTTCAAATTGAAGTATAGTTAACAATTTGAATTTTAGTTCTAAATTGTTTATTTGAGAATTTCAAATTGACAACTTCAAATTGAAGTATAGTTAACAATTTGAAATTTTCAGTTCTAAATTGTTTATTTGAGAATTTCAAATTGACAACTTCAAATTGAAGTATAGTTAACAATTTGAATTTTAGTTCTAAATTGTTTATTTGAGAATTTCAAATTGACAACTTCAAATTGAAGTATAGTTAACAATTTGAAATATAGTTCTAAATTGTTTATTTGAGAATTTCAAATTGACAACTTCAAATTGAAGTATAGTTAACAATTTGAATTTTAGTTCTAAATTGTTTATTTGAGAATTTCAAATTGACAACTTCAAATTGAAGTATAGTTAACAATTTGAATTTTTAGTTCTAAATTGTTTATTTGAGAATTTCAAATTGACAACTTCAAATTGAAGTATAGTTAACAATTTGGAATTTTAGTTCTAAATTGTTTATTTGAGAATTTCAAATTGACAACTTCAAATTGAAGTATAGTTAACAATTTGTAATTTTTAGTTCTAAATTGTTTATTTGAGAATTTCAAATTGACAACTTCAAATTGAAGTATAGTTAACAATTTGAATTTTAGTTCTAAATTGTTTATTTGAGAATTTCAAATTGACAACTTCAAATTGAAGTATAGTTAACAATTTGAAACTATCAGTTCTAAATTGTTTATTTGAGAATTTCAAATTGACAACTTCAAATTGAAGTATAGTTAACAATTTGGAATTTTAGTTCTAAATTGTTTATTTGAGAATTTCAAATTGACAACTTCAAATTGAAGTATAGTTAACAATTTGAATTTTAGTTCTAAATTGTTTATTTGAGAATTTCAAATTGACAACTTCAAATTGAAGTATAGTTAACAATTTGAATTTTAGTTCTAAATTGTTTATTTGAGAATTTCAAATTGACAACTTCAAATTGAAGTATAGTTAACAATTTGAAACTATCAGTTCTAAATTGTTTATTTGAGAATTTCAAATTGACAACTTCAAATTGAAGTATAGTTAACAATTTGAATTTTAGTTCTAAATTGTTTATTTGAGAATTTCAAATTGACAACTTCAAATTGAAGTATAGTTAACAATTTGGAATTTTTAGTTCTAAATTGTTTATTTGAGAATTTCAAATTGACAACTTCAAATTGAAGTATAGTTAACAATTTGAATTTTAGTTCTAAATTGTTTATTTGAGAATTTCAAATTGACAACTTCAAATTGAAGTATAGTTAACAATTTGAATTTTAGTTCTAAATTGTTTATTTGAGAATTTCAAATTGACAACTTCAAATTGAAGTATAGTTAACAATTTGAATTTTAGTTCTAAATTGTTTATTTGAGAATTTCAAATTGACAACTTCAAATTGAAGTATAGTTAACAATTTGGAATTTTAGTTCTAAATTGTTTATTTGAGAATTTCAAATTGACAACTTCAAATTGAAGTATAGTTAACAATTTGGAATTTTTAGTTCTAAATTGTTTATTTGAAAATTCAAATTGACAACTTCAAATTGAAGTATAGTTAACAATTTGGAATTTTAGTTCTAAATTGTTTATTTGAGAATTTCAAATTGACAACTTCAAATTGAAGTATAGTTAACAATTTGGAATTTTAGTTCTAAATTGTTTATTTGAGAATTTCAAATTGACAACTTCAAATTGAAGTATAGTTAACAATTTGGAATTTTAGTTCTAAATTGTTTATTTGAGAATTTCAAATTGACAACTTCAAATTGAAGTATAGTTAACAATTTGGAATTTTTAGTTCTAAATTGTTTATTTGAGAATTTCAAATTGACAACTTCAAATTGAAGTATAGTTAACAATTTGGAATTTTAGTTCTAAATTGTTTATTGAGAATTTCAAATTGACAACTTCAAATTGAAGTATAGTTAACAATTTGGAATTTTTAGTTCTAAATTGTTTATTTGAGAATTTCAAATTGACAACTTCAAATTGAAGTATAGTTAACAATTTGAAATTTTAGTTCTAAATTGTTTATTTGAGAATTTCAAATTGACAACTTCAAATTGAAGTATAGTTAACAATTTGGAATTTTAGTTCTAAATTGTTTATTTGAGAATTTCAAATTGACAACTTCAAATTGAAGTATAGTTAACAATTTGTAATTTTAGTTCTAAATTGTTTATTTGAGAATTTCAAATTGACAACTTCAAATTGAAGTATAGTTAACAATTTGGAATTTTTAGTTCTAAATTGTTTATTTGAGAATTTCAAATTGACAACTTCAAATTGAAGTATAGTTAACAATTTGAAACTATCAGTTCTAAATTGTTTATTTGAGAATTTCAAATTGACAACTTCAAATTGAAGTATAGTTAACAATTTGGAATTTTTAGTTCTAAATTGTTTATTTGAGAATTTCAAATTGACAACTTCAAATTGAAGTATAGTTAACAATTTGGAATTTTAGTTCTAAATTGTTTATTTGAGAATTTCAAATTGACAACTTCAAATTGAAGTATAGTTAACAATTTGGAATTTTTAGTTCTAAATTGTTTATTTGAGAATTTCAAATTGACAACTTCAAATTGAAGTATAGTTAACAATTTGAAACTATCAGTTCTAAATTGTTTATTTGAGAATTTCAAATTGACAACTTCAAATTGAAGTATAGTTAACAATTTGGAATTTTAGTTCTAAATTGTTTATTTGAGAATTTCAAATTGACAACTTCAAATTGAAGTATAGTTAACAATTTGAAATTTTAGTTCTAAATTGTTTATTTGAGAATTTCAAATTGACAACTTCAAATTGAAGTATAGTTAACAATTTGAAACTATCAGTTCTAAATTGTTTATTTGAGAATTTCAAATTGACAACTTCAAATTGAAGTATAGTTAACAATTTGAAACTATCAGTTCTAAATTGTTTATTTGAGAATTTCAAATTGACAACTTCAAATTGAAGTATAGTTAACAATTTGGAATTTTAGTTCTAAATTGTTTATTTGAGAATTTCAAATTGACAACTTCAAATTGAAGTATAGTTAACAATTTGTAATTTTTAGTTCTAAATTGTTTATTTGAGAATTTCAAATTGACAACTTCAAATTGAAGTATAGTTAACAATTTGGAATTTTAGTTCTAAATTGTTTATTTGAGAATTTCAAATTGACAACTTCAAATTGAAGTATAGTTAACAATTTGGAATTTTTAGTTCTAAATTGTTTATTTGAGAATTTCAAATTGACAACTTCAAATTGAAGTATAGTTAACAATTTGGAATTTTAGTTCTAAATGTTTATTTGAGAATTTCAAATTGACAACTTCAAATTGAAGTATAGTTAACAATTTGAAACTATCAGTTCTAAATTGTTTATTTGAGAATTTCAAATTGACACCTTCAAATTGAAGTATACTTAACAATTTGGAATATTTAGTTCTAAGTTTTTTATTTGAGAATTTCAAATTGACAACTTCAAATTGAAGTATAGTTAACAATTTGAAACTATCAGTTCTAAATTGTTTATTTGAAAATTCAAATTGACAACTTCAAATTGAAGTATAGTTAACAATTTGTAATTTTTAGTTCTAAATTGTTTATTTGAGAATTTCAAATTGACAACTTCAAATTGAAGTATAGTTAACAATTTGAAACTATCAGTTCTAAATTGTTTATTTGAAAATTCAAATTGACAACTTCAAATTGAAGTATAGTTAACAATTTGAATTTTTAGTTCTAAATTGTTTATTTGAGAATTTCAAATTTACAACTTCAAATTGAAGTATAGTTAACAATTTGGAATTTTAGTTCTAAATTGTTTATTTGAGAATTTCAAATTGACAACTTCAAATTGAAGTATAGTTAACAATTTGGAATTTTAGTTCTAAATTGTTTATTTGAAAATTCAAATTGACAACTGCAAATTGAAGTATAGTTAACAATTTGTAATTTTTAGTTCTAAATTATTTATTTGAGAATTTCAAATTGACAACTTCAAATTGAAGTATAGTTAAAATTTGGAATTTTAGTTCTAAATTGTTTATTTGAGAATTTCAAATTGACAACTTCAAATTGAAGTATAGTTTACAATTTGAAACTATCAGTTCTAAATTGTTTATTTGAGAATTTCAAATTGACAACTTCAAATTGAAGTATAGTTAACAATTTGGAATTTTTAGTTCTAATTTGTTTATTTGAGAATTTCAAATTGACAACTTCAAGTTGAAGTATAGTTAACAATTTGGAATTTTAGTTCTAAATTGTTTATTTGAGAATTTCAAATTGACAACTTCAAATTGAAGTATAGTTAAAATTTGGAATTTTAGTTCTAAATTGTTTATTTGAGAATTTCAAATTGACAACTTCAAATTGAAGTATAGTTAACAATTTGAAACTATCAGTTCTAAATTGTTTATTTAAGAATTTCAAATTGACAACTTCAAATTGAAGTATAGTTAACAATTTGAGACTATCAGTTCTAAATTGTTTATTTGAGAATATCAAATTGACAACTTCAAATTGAAGTATAGTTAACAATTTGGAATTTTAGTTCTAATTGTTTATTTGAGAATTTCAAATTGACAACTTCAAATTGAAGTATAGTTAACAATTTGAAACTATCAGTTCTAAATTGTTTATTTGAAAAATTCAAATTGACAACTACAAATTGAAGTATAGTTAACAATTTGGAATTTTTAGTTCTAAATTGTTTATTTGAGAATTTCAAATTTACAACTTCAAATTGAAGTATAGTTAACAATTTGAAACTATCAGTTCTAAATTGTTTATTTGAAAAATTCAAATTGACAACTACAAATTGAAGTATAGTTAACAATTTGTAATTTTTAGTTCTAAATTATTTATTTGAGAATATCAAATTGACAACTTCAAATTGAAGTATAGTTAACAATTTGGAATTTTTAGTTCTAAATTGTTTATTTGAGAATTTCAAATTTACAACTTCAAATTGAAGTATAGTTAACAATTTGTAATTTTAGTTATAATTGTTTATTTTAGAATTTCAAATTGACAACTTCAAATTGAAGTATAGTTAACAATTTGAAACTATCAGTTCTAAATTGTTTATTTGAGAATTTCAAATTGACAACTTCAAATTAAAGTATACTTAACAATTTGGAATATTTAGTTCTAAGTTGTTTATTTGAGAATTTCAAATTGACAACTTCAAATTGAAGTATAGTTAACAATTTGGAATTTAAGTTCTAAATTGTTTATTTGAAAATTTCAAATTGACAACTTCAAATTGAAGTATAGTTAACAATTTGTAATTTTTAGTTCTAAATTGTTTATTTAAGAATTTCAAATTGACAACTTCAAATTGAAGTATAGTTAACAATTTGAAACTATCAGTTTTAAGTTGTTTATTTGAAAATTTCAAATTGACAACTTCAAATTGAAGTATAGTTAACAATTTGGAATTTTTAGTTCTAAATTGTTTATTTGAAAATTTCAAATTGACAACTTCAAATTGAAGTATAGTTAACAATTTGAAACTATCAGTTCTAAATTGTTTATTTGAGAATTTCAAATTGACAACTTCAAATTGAAGTATACTTAACAATTTGGAATATTTAGTTCTAAGTTGTTATTTGAGAATTTCAAATTGACAACTTCAAATTGAAGTATAGTTAACAATTTGTAATTTTTAGTTCTAAATTGTTTATTTGACAATTTCAAATTGACAACTTCAAATTGAAGTATAGTTAAAAATTTGGAATTTTTAGTTCTAAATTGTTTATTTGAGAATTTCAAATTGACAACTTTCTAATTGAAGTATAGTTAATAATTTGGAATTTTTAGTTCTAAATTGTTTATTAGAGAATTTCAAATTGACAACTTCAAATTGAAGTATAGTTAACAATTTGGAATTTTTAGTTCTAAAATGTTTATTTGAGAATTTCAAATTGACAACTTCAAATGGAAGTATAGTTAACAATTTGAAACTATCAGTTCTAAATTGTTTATTTGAGAATTTCAAATTGACAACTTCAAATTGAAGTATAGTTAACAATTTGGAATTTTTAGTTCTAAAATGTTTATTTGAGAATTTCAAATTGACAACTTCAAATGGAAGTATAGTTAACAATTTGGAATTTTTAGTTCTAAATTGTTTATTTGAGAATTTCAAATTCACAACTTCAAATTGAAGTATAGTTAACAATTTGTAATTATTAATTCTAAATTGTTTGGTGTGGGTTATAATAAAATTAAAATGCACTCCACTTGCTTTATTAGAGTTTTTTATTGGTGACGCGTTTCGGCTTTTTGGGCCATCCTCAAACCAAACTACAATAAAGACATCGTCAAAATCAGCTCTAAAACAACAAACAATACAACTTACATGTCAAAATTACTACAAAAAGATTCATCAAACATATAAACCATTGTTTTTTAAAATTACTAAACACCACCAAAACCTCATCAAATTGTTTGGTTATCCACTTTAAAACAGGAAAACGTTCACTACTTCCCTCTTTTCTCGAAAAATTATTATTATCGTCGCATAAGACAACTTGTAACGAATTTGTTGGCCACATGTTAATTCGCGTATAAAATATCATGTATTTAGTGAGGTTAAAATTTTCACTTTCACTTCAGCGCAGGGTCCTGGTCAGTGGCGTCTCTTGTGAATGTCCAGCCCCGCCAAATGGTACATGGGCGTGCTTGTTATCTCAAGCTGTTCGTTGAGTAGTCTGTATTCTTTTGACTTTAGGGCTCTTTCAATTTCCAGCGCTTCAAGTAATTTTCGTTTTTTCATTTTATCTTCCCGGTGTATCAGTTTCGTGGCTTTTACATCGATGTTGTGTTTGTTGAACTGGATGTGCTTGAACATTCTCGAATTCTTGTCCGTCTTCTGGTGTTCCTTTAATCGTGTGCATACGCTGCGCCCCGTCTCCCCGATGTAGGTTGCATTACAGTTTCCGCAGAAAAGTTTGTATACTCCGCTTTGTTGTTCTTCGGGTATTTTGAATTTGTTATTTTTAAACCTATCAATCAATCTATTGGTGGCTTTCGAGGTGATAAAGAGGTCATATTCCTTGGTGATGTTGCCGATCTTTTCAGTATCTCTTCCTTGATATTTAATAGATCTGTACGTCCCCTTTCCTTTGTTGTTTTCTTCTATTGTTATGTTTTTATGTTTTCGTTTTAGCAATTTCCTGTGTACCATCTTTGTTACCATGTTGTCAGGGTAACCATTATTTTTTGCTATTTGTTTAATGGTATTAAATTCGATTTCATACTGCTTGTCTGTCAATGGCAACGTCAGCATCCGGTCCAGGTAGTAGTGGAATGCTGCGGTTTTTTGGGCGTAAGGGTGGGCAGAATCATACGGTATAAGGGCATCGCATTGCGTGGGTTTCCTGAATATTTTCCACTCTCTTATGCCGGTCCTGTCCCAGGATATGGTATAATCTAGGAAGTTTATGATATTTTCCTCCGGTTTTTCGAGTGTAAATTTTATTTTTTCGTGGATGTTGTTAATATCTATCAAGAATTGTTCCAATTGTTCCTCGTTACCATTCCAGAGACACAATATGTCATCTACGTATCTAGTCCATCCGCCAACCATAGTTGCGAGTTCGGTTTTAAATATTGAATCCTCTACAAAGTCCATGAATGTGTCTGCTAGGATAGGTGACGTGGGTGAGCCCATCGGCAGACCCTCCTGCATTTTGTAGTACCTGCCTTCAAATGTGAAAAAGTTTTGTAGTGTTACCGTGTTAAGTAGGTCGACGTACATCTCTATTTCATCTATTATCACCTCTTTTCCTGTGGGAAAGGGTTTTTTACCAATGCGATTGACTCTGATATGGGAACGTTTGTAAATAGACTAGTCACATCGAATGACACCAGCCTGCCCTGTGGTTTCCATTCATAATCATCCGTTTTGCTTATTAGCTCTCTCGTGTTTTTAATTGATCTCATAGGTTTATATTCATATACCTTGATTAATATTTTATTTAGGAGTTTGGCCAGTGCGCTTGCAGGTGTACCATGGTTGGTTATCACTGGTCTGATTGGACGACCGTCTTTGTGCAGCTTGGGCATAGATGTGAGTTCTGGGGCTCTCGGGTTCATGGGTAGCAGTCCTTTTATGTTGTTAGTAAATTTCTCCAGGTATTCAGCGTTATTTCTTATTCTCTGTTTTATCATTTTAAGGTATCCATTCATCGGGTTGATTCTCAGTTCATAGCTGCCACTATCTGTAATAAACGCTGTGTTTTTTGTTGTATTCCGTTCTACTCATTATTACCATGCCCGCACCCTTGTCGGCCAAAGTCACGATTAGGTTGTTGTCTTCTATTTTTTTCCTGATGTTTCTGATGGTTCGTTCTTCCATTTGCTGTCTCCTGACGTTACCGATTCTTGATTTGTCCTTGTTGCGAAGTTCGAGTCGTTTCCGTGTATTACCGATGTATTGGGCTACTGTATTTTTAATGGTTTTTGCCTCCGTATGACCTGCTATGGCCGCCTCGATATCTATAGCTAGCTCTATTAAGTTGGGGTTAGCTCTTTGTGAGCATATTTATGTCCTTTATTCAGCAACTCGTCTTCGTTTGTACTAAATTTCACTTCTGTTAGATTTGTGTAACGCTATGAAATGTTCTTGCTTCATTACTTTTGTTCATATTTTTCTTATTCTTCTCGAGCTGTGCCAGTTTTCTGCTCTTCCTCAGCTTGTCTGTATGCATGTAGCTCTTTGTCTCATCATCTAGTTCCGTCAGAAAATTGTCGAGTTCGGGGTACGCGAGGTGAATCGTGAGGTCGTTGTAAAGGTGAAGCAGCTCGCTACTGGTTCTATTTAGTATGCTGTGCTGCCGTCTTTTAGCCTTTGTTAGTTGTTCTCTATGAAATCTATCTCTTTGTGTGCTATCCATTTGCGTCGGCAGTTTGCATCTGATGAACGTTGGGATTAGTTTCTTTTTTATGCAGGTGTTGACGAACCATAATGATTGCTGTGCTCTTGTTCTTGTTTTGATTTGTCTTCTGTAGCTCCTCATAATGGACGTGCAATCCATTTCGTATTCCTTCATTATAGAGGTATTTGCAAGCCTAACCGTTAAGTGATTGGTGTGGGTTATAATAATATTAAAATGCACTCCACTTGCTTTATTCGAGTTTTTTATTGGTGACGCGTTTCGGCTTTTTGGGCCATCATCATACCAAACTACAATAAAGACATCGTCAAAATCAGCTCTAAAACAACAAACAATACAACTTACATGTCAAAATTACTACAAAAAGATTCATCAAACATATAAACCATTGTTCTTTAAAATTACTAAACACCACCAAAACCTCTTCAAATTGTTTGGTTATCCACTTTAAAACAGGAAAACGTTCACTACTTCCCTCTTTTCTCGAAAAATTATTATTATCGTCGCATAAGACAACTTGTAACGAATTTGTTGGCCACATGTTAATTCGCGTATAAAATATCATGTATTTAGTGAGGTTAAAATTTTACTTTCACTTCGGCGCAGGGCCCTGGTCAGTGGCGTCTCTTGTGAATGTCCAGCCCGCCAAATGGTACATGGGCGTGCTTGTTATCTCAAGCTGTTCGTTGAGTAGTCTGTATTCTTTGACTTTAGGGCTCTTTCAATTTCCAGCGCTTCAAGTAATTTTCGTTTTTCATTTTATCTTCCCGGTGTATCAGTTTCGTGGCTTTTACATCGATGTTGTGTTTGTTGAACTGGATGTGCTTGAACATTCTCGAATTCTTGTCCGTCTTCTGGTGTTCCTTTAATCGTGTGCATACGCTGCGCCCTGTCTCCCGATGTAGGTTGCATTACAGTTTCCGCAGAAAAGTTTGTATACTCCGCTTTGTTGTTCTTCGGTATTTTGAATTTGTTATTTTAAACCTATCAATCAATCTATTGGTGGCTTTCGAGGTGATAAAGAGGTCATATTCCTTGGTGATGTTGCCGATCTTTCAGTATCTCTTCCTTGATATTTAATAGATCTGTACGTCCCTTTCCTTTGTTGTTTTCTTCCATTGTTATGTTTTTATGTTTTCGATTTAGCAATTTCCTGTGTACCATCTTTGTTACCATGTTGTCAGGTAACCATTATTTTTGCTATTTGTTTAATGGTATTAAATTCAATTCATATTGTTTGTCTGTCAAGGCAATGTCAGCATCCGGTCCAGGTAGTAGTGGAATGCTGCGGTTTTACTAGGTGGCAGAATCATACGGTATAAGGCATCGATTGCTGGTTTCCTGAATATTTTCCACTCTCTTATGCCGGTCCTGTCCCAGGATATGGTATAATCTAGGAAGTTTATGATATTTTCTCGGTTTTCAAGTGTAAATTTTATTTTATCGTGGATGTTGTTAATATCTATCAAGAATTGCTCCAATTGTTCCTCGTAGAAAATATCATAAACTTCCTAGATTATACCATATCCTGGGACAGGACCGGCATAAGAGAGTGGAAAATATTCAGGAAACCCACGCAATGCGATGCCCTTATACCGTATGATTCTGCCCATTACGCCCAAAACCGCAGCATTCCACTACTACCTGGACCGGATGCTGACATTGCCATTGACAGACAAGCAGTATGAAATTGAATTTAATACCATTAAACAAATAGCAAAAAATAATGGTTACCCTGACAACATGGTAACAAAGATGGTACACAGGAAATTGCTAAAACGAAAACATAAAACATAACAATAGAAGAAAACAACAAAGGAAAGGGACGTACAGATCTATTAAATATCAAGGAAGAGATACTGAAAAGATCGGCAACATCACCAAGGAATATGACCTCTTTATCACCTCGAAAGCCACCAATAGATTGATTGATAGGTTTAAAAATAACAAATTCAAAATACCCGAAGAACAACAAAGCGGAGTATACCAACTTTTCTGCGGAAACTGTAATGCAACCTACATCGGGGAGACAGGGCAGCGTATGCACAGATTAAAGGAACACCAGAAGACGGACAAGAATTCGAGAATGTTCAAGCACATCCAGTTCAACAAACACAACATCGATGTAAAAGCCACGAAACTGATACACCGGGAAGATAAAATGAAAACGAAAATTACTTGAAGCGCTGGAAATTGAAAGAGCCCTAAAGTCAAAGAATACAGACTACTCAACGAACAACTTGAGATAACAAGCACGCCCATGTACCATTTGGCGGGGCTGGACATTCACAAGAGACGCCACTGACCAGGACCCTGCGCGAAGTGAAAGTAAAATTTTAACCTCACTAAATACATGATATTTTATACGCGAATTAACATGTACAACAAATTCGTTACAAGTTGTCTTATGCGACGATAATAATAATTTTTCGAGAAAAGAGGGAAGTAGTGAACGTTTTCATGTTTTAAAGTGGATAACCAAACAATTTGAAGAGGTTTTGGTGGTGTTTAGTAATTTTAAAGAACAATGGTTTATATGTTTGATGAATCTTTTTGTAGTAATTTTGACATGTAAGTTGTATTGTTTGTTTGATTTTGACGATGTCTTTATTGTAGTTTGGTTTGAAGATGGCCCAAAAAGCCGAAACGCGTCACCAATAAAAAACTCTAATAAAGCAAGTGGAGTGCATTTTAATTTTATTATAACCCACACCAATCACTTAACGGTTAGGCTTGCAAATACCTCTATAATGAAGGAATACGAAATGGATTGCACGTCCATTATGAGGAGCTACAGAAGACAAATCAAAACAAGAACAAGAGCACACAATCATTATGGTTCGTCAACACCTGCATAAAAAGAAACTAATCCCAACGTTCATCAGATGCAAACTGCCGACGCAAATGGATAGCACACAAAGAGATAGATTTCATAGAGAACAACTAACAAAGGCTAAAAGACGGCAGCACAGCATACTAAATAGAACCAGTAGCGAGCTGCTTCACCTTTACAACGACCTCACGATTCACCTCGCGTACCCCGAACTCGACAATTTTCTGACGGAACTAGATGATGAGACAAAGAGCTACATGCATACAGACAAGCTGAGGAAGAGCAGAAAACTGGCACAGCTCGAGAAGAATAAGAAGAATATGAACAAAAGTAATGAAGCAAGAACATTTCATAGACGTTACACAAATCTAACAGAAGTGAAATTTAGTACAAACGAAGACGAGTTGCTGAATAAAGGACATAAATATGCCCACAAAGAGCTAAACCCAACTTAATAGAGCTAGCTATAGACATCGAGGCGGCCATAGCAGGTCATACGGAGGCAAAACCATTAAAAATACAGTAGCCCAATACATCGGTAATACACAGAAACGACTCGAACTGCAACAAGGACAAATCAAGAATCGGTAACGTCAGGAGACAGCAAATGGAAGAACGAACCATCAAAACATCAGGAAAAATAGAAGACAACAACCTAATCGTGACTTTGGCCGACAAGGGTGCGGCATGGTAATAATGAGTAGAACGGAATACAACAAAAAAACACACGCGTTTATTACAGATAGTGGCAGCTATGAACTGAGAATCAACCCGATGAATGGATACCTTAAAATGATAAAACAGAGAATAAGAAATAACGCTGAATACCTGGAGAAATTTACTAACAACATAAAAGGACTGCTACCCATGAACCCGAGAGCCCCAGAACTCACATCTATGCCCAAGCTGCACAAAGACGGTCGTCCAATCAGACCAGTGATAACCAACCATGGTACACCTGCAAGCGCACTAGCCAAACTCCTAAATAAAATATTAATCAAGGTATATGAATATAAGCCTATGAGATCAATTAAAAACACGAGAGAACTAATAAGCAAAACTGATGATTATGATTGGAAACCACAGGGCAGGCTGGTGTCATTCGATGTGACTAGTCTATTTACAAACGTTCCCATATCAGAGTCAATCGCATTGGTAAAAACCTTCCTACAAGGAAAAGAGGTGACAATAGATGAAATAGAGATGTACGTCGACCTACTTAACACGGTAACACTACAAAACTTTTTCACATTTGAAGGCAGGTACTACAAAATGCAGGAGGGTCTGCCGATGGGCTCACCCACGTCACCTATCCTAGCAGACACATTCATGGACTTTGTAGAGGATTCAATATTTAAAACCGAACTCGCAACTATGGTTGGCGGATGGACTAGATACGTAGATGACATATTATGTCTCTGGAATGGTAACGAGGAACAATTGAGCAATTCTTGATAGATATTAACAACATCCACGAAAAATAAAATTTACACTGAAAACCGGGGGAAAAGATCATAAACTTCCTAGATTATACCATATCCTGGGACAGGACCGGCATAAGAGAGTGGAAAATATTCAGGAAACCCACGCAATGCGATGCCCTTATACCGTATGATTCTGCCCACCCTTACGCTCAAAAACCGCAGCATTCCACTACTACCTGGACCGGATGCTGACATTGCCATTGACAGATAAAGAATATGATATTGAATTTAATACCATTAAACAAATAGCAAAACAATGGTTACCCTGACAACATGGTAACAAAGATGGTACACAGGAAATTGCTAAATCGAAAACATAAAAACTTAACAATAGAAGAAAATAACAAAGGAAAGGGGACGTACAGATCTATTAAATATCAAGGAAGAGATACTGAAAAGATCGGCAACATCACCAAGGAATATGACCTCTTTATCACCTCGAAAGCCACCAATAGACTGATTGATAGGATTAAAATAACAAATTCAAAATACCCGAAGAACAACAAAGCGGAGTATACCAACTTTTCTGCGGGAACTGTAATGCAACCTACATCGGGGAGACGGGGCGCAGCGTATGCACAAGATTAAAGGAACACCAGAAGACGGACAAGAATTCGAGAATGTTCAAGCACATCCAGTTCAACAAACACAACATCGATGTAAAAGCCACGAAACTGATACACCGGGAAGATAAAATGAAAAACGAAAATTACTTGAAGCGCTGGAAATTGAAAGAGCCCTAAAGTCAAAGAATACAGACTACTCAACGAACAACTTGAGATAACAAGCACGCCCATGTACCATTTGGCGGGGCTGGACATTCACAAGAGACGCCACTGACCAGGACCCTGCGCTGAAGTGAAAGTAAAATTTTAACCTCACTAAATACATGATAATTTATACGCGAATTAACATGTGGCAACAAATTGTTACAAGTTGTCTTATGCGACGATAATAATAATTTTCGAGAAAAGAGGAAGTAGTGAACGTTTTCCTGTTTTAAAGTGGATAACCAAACAATTTGATGAGGTTTTGGTGGTGTTTAGTAATTTTAAAGACAATGGTTTATATGTTTGATGAATCTTTTGTAGTAATTTTGACATGTAAGTTGTATTGTTTGTTGTTTTAGAGCTGATTTTGACGATGTCTTTATTGTAGTTTGGTATGAGATGGCCCAAAAGCCGAAACGCGTCACCAATAAAAACTCTAATAAAGCAAGTGGAGTGCATTTTAATATTATTATAACCCACACCAAACACTTAACGGTTAGGCTTGCAAATACCTCTATAATGAAGGAATAGTTCTAAGTTGTTTATTTAAGAATTTCAAATTGACAACTTCAAATTGAAGTATAGTTAACAATTTGGAATTTTTAGTTCTAAATTGTTTATTTGAGAATTTCAAATTGACATCTTCAAATTGATGTATAGTTAACAATTTGTAATTTTTAGTTCTAAATTGTTTATTTGAGAATTTCAAATTGACAACTTCAAATTGAAGTATAGTTAACAATTTGAAACTATCAGTTCTAAATTGTTTATTTGAGAATTTTAAATTGACAACTTCAAATTGAAGTATAGTTAACAATTTGAAACTATCAGTTCTAAATTATTTATTTGAGAATATCAACTTGACAACTTCAAATTGAGTATAGTTAACAATTTGGAATTTTTAGTTCTAAATTGTTTATTTGAGAATTTCAAATTTACAACTTCAAATTGAAGTATAGTTAACAATTTGTAATTTTTAGTTCTAAATTGTTTATTTGAGAATTTCAAATTGACAACTTCAAATTGAAGTATAGTTAAAAATTTGGAATTTTTAGTTCTAAATTGTTTATTTGAGAATTTCAAATTGACAACTTTCTAATTGAAGTATAGTTAATAATTTGGAATTTTTAGTTCTAAATTGTTTATTAGAGAATTTCAAATTGACAACTTCAAATTGAAGTATAGTTAACAATTTGAAACTATCAGTTCTAAATTGTTTATTTGAAAAATTCAAATTGACAACTACAAATTGAAGTATAGTTAACAATTTGTAATTTTTAGTTCTAAAGTATTTATTTGAGAATTTCAAATTGACAACTTCAAATTGAAGTATAGTTAAAATTTGTAATTTCTAGTTCTAAATTGTTTATTTGAGAATTTAAAATTGGGACAACTTTCTAATTAAAGTATAGTTAAAAAATTTGGAATTTTTAGTTCTAAATTGTTTTTTTAGAGAATTTAAAATTTTGACAACTTCAAATTAAAATTTATAGTTAACAATTTAAAATTTTTTTTCAGTTCTAAATTGTTTATTTGAAAAATTAAAATTTTGACAATTTACAAATTGAAGTATAGTTAACAATTTGTAATTTTAGTTCTAAATTATTTATTTGAGAATTTCAAATTGACAACTTCAAATTGAAGTTTTTTTAAAAAATTTAAATTTTAAATTTAAATTGGTTTATTTAAAAATTTAAAAAATTTTTAAAAATTTTTTTTAAAAAATTTTTTTTTTTTTTAATTTAAGGAAAAAAAACCGGTTTATTTAAAATTTAAATTCAATTTAAATTGGTTTTTGGAAAAAAACAAAATTTTAAATTTTTTTAAAATTTAAAATTAAACCTTAAATTTTAATTTAAGAAAAATTTGGAAATTTTTTAAATTTTTTTAAAATTTAAAATTAAACCTTAAATTTTTTTTTAAAAAATTTAAATTTTAAATTTAAATTTTTAAAAAAAGGGGTTTTTTTTTAAAATTTAAAATTTAAATTTTAAATTTAAATTTTTTTAAAAAAATTTTTTTTAAATTTAAATTGGTTTTTGGAAAAAATTTTTTTTTTAAAAATTTTTTAAAATTTAAATTTTAAATTCAAATTTTTATTTAAAAATTTAAATTTTAAATTTAAATTGGTTTTTGGAAAAAAAAAATTTTTTTTTTAAATTTTTTTAAAATTTAAATTTTAAACCTTAAATTTTAATTAAATTTAAAATTTAAATTTTAAATTTAAAATTTTTAAAAAAATTTTTTTTGGTTTTTTTTGGAAATTTAAAAAATTTTAAATTTAAATTGTTTAATTTTAAAAAAACCAAATTTTTTTGGAAATTTAAAAAATTTTTTTTTAAAAAATTTTTAAAAAATTTTTTTTTCCAATTTTTTTAAAATTTAAAAAAATTTTAAATTTAAATTGTTTAAAAAATTTTTTTAAATTTAAATTTTTTTAAAAAAAAATTTTTTAAATTTAAATTTTTTTAAATTTTTTTAAATTTTAAATTTAAATTTTAAAAAAAATTTTTTTTTAAATTTTTAATTTGAAATTTCAAATTTAAATTTTAAATTTGAAATTTTAAAAAAAAATTTTAATTTAAATTTTTTTTAAAATTTTTAAATTTTTTGGAAAAAAAAAAAATTAATTTAAATTTTAAATTTGGAAATTTTTAAATTTAAATTTTAAATTTGAAATTTTAAAAAAAAATTGGTTTAAATTTTAAATTTTAAATTTTAAATTTAAATTTTAAATTTGAAATTTTAAAAAAAAATTTTTTGGTTTAAATTTTAAATTTAAATTTAAATTTAAATTTTTTTAAGAATTTAAAAAAATTTTTTTTTTAAAATTTTTTTTAAATTTAAATTTAAATTTTTTTAAAATTTAAAAAAAAAATTTTAAATTTTAAATTTGGAATTTTTAAATTTAAATTTTAAATTTAAGAATTTAAAAAAAAAATTTTAAATTTTAAATTTGGAAATTTTTTTAAATTTTAAATTTGAAAATTTTAAAAAAAAAAAAATTTTTTTTGGAATTTTTTCCAAATTTAAATTTGGGAAATTTAAAATTTAAATTTTAAATTTAAATTTTTAAAAAACCAAAGGTTTTTTTTTAAAATTTAAAATTTAAATTTTAAATTTAAATTTTTAAAAAACCAAAGGTTTTTTTGGAAAATTTAAAAAAAAAAAATTTTTTTGAGAATTTCAAATTTAAATTTTAAATTTGAAATATTTAAAAAAAAATTAAATTTAAATTTTTTTAAAATTTTTAAATTTTAAATTTAAATTTTTAAAAAAAAATTTTAATTTAAATTTTTTTGGAAATTTTTTTAAATTTTTTTAAAAATTTAAATTAACAATTTAAATTTTTTAAAAATTTTTTTTTTTTTTTTTTAAAAATTTAAATTAACAATTTAAATTTTTTTAAAATTTTTTTTTTAAAAAATTTTTTTAAAAAAATTAAAATTTTAAATTTTTAAAGTTTAAAAATTTTTAAATTTAAATTTAAATTGGTTTTTAAATTTAAATTGAAACCTTTTTTTTTTAAAATTTTTTTAAATTTAAATTGAAATTTAAATTTAAAATTGAAACCTTTTTTTTAAAATTTTTTTTTTTAAATTTTAAATTTAAAATTTAAATTTTAAAAAAAAAAAGTTTAAAATTTTTAAATTTAAATTTAAATTGAAATTTAAAATTAAATTTTAAAAAAAAATTTTAAGTTTAAAATTTTTAATTTTTTTTAAATTTTTTTAAATTTAAATTTTAAAAAAAAAAACCCAAATTTTTTTTTTAAATTTTTTTAAAAAATTAAATTAAAAAAATTTAATTTTAGTTTAAAATTTTTAATTTTAGAAAAATTTTTTTAAAAAATTAAATTAAAAAATTTAAATATAGTTTAAAATTTTTAATTTTTTTTAAATTTTAAATTTAAATTTAAATTTTAAAAAATTTTAATTTTTTTAAAATTTTTAATTTTTAAATTTAAATTGAAATTTTAAATTTAAATTGAAACCTTTTTTTTTTAAAATTTTTAAATTTAAATTTAAATTTTTTTAAAAAAAAAAATTTTTTTTTTAAAATTTTTTTTTAAATTTCAAATTTTAAATTTAAATTTAAAAAAAATTTAAAAATTTTTAATTTTTTTTTTTTTTCAAATTTTTTTAAATTTAAATTGAAACCTTTTTTTAATTTAAAATTTTTTTTTAAATTTCAAAAAATTTTTTAAAAAAATTAAATTTAAATTTTAAGTTTTTTTTTTAAAATTTTTAAATTTTTTTGGAATTTAAATTAACAATTTTAAATTTTTTTTAAAAATTTTTTTAAAAAAAAAATTTTTTTTTTTAAAAATTTAAATTAAAATTTAAATTAAGTTTTTTTTTTAAAAAAAAATTTTTTTTTTTAAAAATTTTTAAAATTTAAAATTAAGTTTTTTTTTTTTTTTTTTTTTTGGAATTTTTAAAAAAAAATTTTTAAAATTTTAAATTTGGAAATTTTTAAATTTAAATTTTAAATTTGAAATTTTTAAAAAAAAATTTTAATTTAAATTTTTTTGGAAATTTTTTTAAATTTTAAATTTAAATTGAAACAAAAAAAATTTAAAATTTTTTTTAAATTTCCAAATTAAATTTTTTTGGAAGTTTGGTTTAAAATTTTTTTTTTTAAATTTTTTAAAAGAATTTTTAAAAAAAAAATTTTAAAATTTTTTTGGAATTTTTTTTAAATTCTTTTTGAAATTTTAAATTAAATTTTAAAAATTTGAAAATTTAAATTTTATTTTTAAAGGTTTTTGAAATTTTTAAAAAATTAATTTAAAATTTTTTTTTTTTTTTTAAATTTTTTTGGAAAAAAAAAAAAAATTTTTTAAAATTTAAATTTTTATTTAAATTTTAAATTTAAATTTCAAATTGAAAAAAAATTTTAATTTTAAATTTAAATTTTTTTAAAAATTTTTTTAAAAAACCCAAAAAATTAAATTAAAATTTGAAAAAATTTTTTTTTTAAATTTTTTTTAAAAAATTAAAAAATTAAAATTTAAAAATTTGGTTTTTGGTTTTTTTTTTTAAAAAACCCAAAAAATTAAATTAAAATTTGGAAAATTTTTTAAATTTTTTTTAAATTTTTAAATTTAAATTTAAAAAATTAAATTAAAATTTTTTAAAAATTTAAAATTTTTTTAAATTTTTTTGGAAAAAAAATTTTAAAAATTTAAAAAATTTAAATTTTTTTAAATTTTTTTTGGAAAAAAAATTAAATTAAAATTTTTTTTTTTTTTTTAAATTTTTTTGGAAAAAAAATTAAATTAAAATTTGGGTTTTTTTTTTTTTTTAAATTTTTTTTAAAAAAAAAATTAAATTAAAATTTGTTAAAATTTTTGGTTTTTAAATTTTTAAATTTGAAATTTAAATTTCAAATTAAAAAAATTGGAAAATTTAAAATTTTGGGTTTTTTTTAAATTTTTAAATTTAAATTTCAAATTTTAAATTAAATTAATTAAAATTTTAAAATTTTTTTTTTTTTTTTTTAAAAAAAAAAAAAAATTAAGTTAAAAAATTTTTTAAATTTAAAAATTTTTTTTTTTAAATTTAAAACCAAATTAAATTAATTAAAAAAAAATTTTTTTTTTTTTTTTTTTTAAAAAAAAAAAAAAAATTAAAAAATTTTTTTTTTTTTTTTTTTTTTTTAAAAAAAAAAAAAAAATTTAAAAAAAAATTTTTTTTCCTTTTTTTTTAAAAAATTTAAAAAAAAATTAAGTTAAAAAAAAATTTTTTTTTTTTAAAAAAATTTAAAAAAATTAAAAAATTTAAAAATTTTTTTTTTTTTTTTTTTAAAAAAAAACCCAAAATTAAGTTAAAAAATTTTTTTTAAAAATTTTTTTTAAAAAAAAAAAAAAAAATTTAAAAAAATTTTAATTTTTTTTTTTTTTTTAAAAAATTTAAAAAATTAAATTAATTAAAATTTTAAAATTTTTTTTTTTTTTAAATTTTTTTGGAAAAATTTTTTAAAAATTTTAAAAATTTTTTTTTTTTTAAAAATTTTTTTTTTTTTTTAAAATTTTTTTAAATTTTTAAAAAAAATTTAAAAATTTTTAAAATTTAAAATTTTAATTTTTTTTTTTTAAAAAATTTTAAAAAATTAAATTAAGTTAACCAAAAAATTTTTAAATTTTTTTTAAGGTTTTTTTGGAAAAAAAATTAATTAAAATTTGAAAAGTTTTAAATTTTTAAATTTGGAAATTTAAAAAAAAAAAAATTAAAATTTAAAATTTTTAAATTTTTAAATTTTTAAATTTTTAAATTTAAATTTAAATTAAATTAAATTAGTTAAAAAAAAAATTTCCTTTTTTTTTAAAAAATTTTAAAAAATTAAATTAAGTTAAAAAATTTTAAATTTAAATTTTTTTTTTTAAAAAATTAAAAAATTAAATTTTAAAATTTAAAATTTTTAATTTTTAAATTTTTAAATTTTTAAATTTAAATTTAAATTTAAATTAAATTTTAAAAATTTTAAAATTTTTTTTAAATTTTTAAATTTTTAAATTTAAATTTAAATTAAATTAAAATTTTAAAAATTTAAAATTTTAATTTTTTTTTTTTAAAAAATTTAAAAAATTTTAATTAATTAAAATTTTAAAATTTTAATTTTTAAATTTTTTTTTTTAAAAAATTAAAACCAAATTAAATTAAGTTAAAAAAAATTTTTTTTTTTAAAATTTTTTTTGGAAATTTAAAAAACCCGGAAATTTTAAAAAAAAATTTTTTTTTTTTTTTTTAAAACCCAAATTAAATTAATTAAAATTTAAAATTTTTTTTTTTTTTTTTTTTTAAAAAAAAAAAAAAAATTTAAAAA
This sequence comes from Lycocerus yunnanus, assembly GCA_036346125.1. Lineage (NCBI taxonomy): Eukaryota > Metazoa > Arthropoda > Insecta > Coleoptera > Cantharidae > Lycocerus > Lycocerus yunnanus. The sequence goes on along the minus strand of JARFIX010000476.1, from coordinate 22,075 downwards.
AATTTTTTTTTTTTTTTTTTAAAATTTAAAAAAAAAAAGGTTAAAAAATTTAAAATTTTTAAATTTTTTTTAAAAATTTAAAAAAAAAAAAATTTTAAAAAATTTTTTTTTTTTAAATTTTTTTTAAATTTAAATTAAATTAAATTAAAATTTTAAAAATTTTTAATTTTTTTTAAATTTTTTTTAAATTTAAATTAAATTAAATTGAAAATTTTAAAATTTAAAAATTTTTAAATTTTTTTTAAAATTCAAATTAAAAAAATTAAAATTTTAAAATTTTAATTTTTAGTTCTAAATTTTTTTTAAAAAAAAACCTTTTAAAAATTTTAAAAAATTTTTTTTTTTAAATTTTTTTAAAAATTTTAAAAAAAAAAAATTTTTTAAAAAATTTTTTTTTTTAAAATTTTTTTGGAAATTTAAAAAAAAAAAATTTTAAAAAATTTAATTTTTTTAAATTTTTTTTAAATTTAAATTTACAACTTCAAATTGGTATAGTTAACAATTTGAATTTTTTTTAAATTTTTTTTAAATTTAAATTAAATTAAATTGGAAGTATAGTTAACAATTTGAAACTATCAGTTCTAAATTGTTTATTTGAAAAATTTCAAATTGACAACTTCAAATTAAAATTTTAAAATTTTAATTTTTTTTAAATTTTTTTTAAATTTAAATTAAATTAAATTAAAATTTTAAAATTTAAAAATTTTTAAATTTTTTTTAAAATTAAAATTAAAAAATTAAAATTTTAAAATTTGGAATTTTTTTTAAATTTTTTTTAAATTTAAATTTAAATTAAATTAAAATTTTTAAAATTTTAATTTTAGTTCTAAATTGTTTATTTGAGAATTTCAAATTGACAACTTCAAATTGAAGTATAGTTAACAATTTGAAACTATCAGTTCTAAATTGTTTATTTGAGAATTTAAATTAAATTAAATTAAAATTTTTAAATTTAAAATTAATTTTTTTTTTTTTTTTAAAAAAAAAAAAAAAATTTAAAAAAATTTTTTTTTTTTTTTTTTAAAAAATTTAAAAAATTAATTAAGAAAAAAAAATTTTTTTTTTTTTTTTTTTAAAAAATTTAAAAAATTAAATTAATTAAAATTTAAAATTTTTTTTTTTTTTTTAAATTTTAAATTTAAAAAAAAATTGGAAAATTTAAAATTTTCCTAAATTTTTAAATTTTTTTTAAAAAAAAAAAAATTGGAAAATTTAAAATTTTCCTAAATTTTTAAATTTTTTTTAAAAAAATTAAAAAAAAAAATTTAAAATTTTGGTTTTAAATTTTTAAATTTGGAAATTTAAATTTCAAATTAAAAAATTGGAAAATTTAAAATTTAAAAATTTTTAAATTTTTTTTAAAAAAAATTAAAAAAATTAAAATTTAAAATTTTGGTTTTTTTTAAATTTGGAAATTTAAAAAATTAAAAAAAAAAATTTAAAATTTTTCCTAAATTTTTAAATTTTTTTAAAACAAATTAAAAAAATTTAAAATTTAAAATTTTTAATTTTTAAATTTTTTTTTTTAAATTTAAAAAATTTTAAATTGGAAAATTTAAAATTTTTTTTAAATTTTTAAATTTTAAATTTAAAATTTAAATTAAAAAATTGGAAAATTTAAAATTTTTTTAAATTTTTAAATTTTAAATTTAAATTTAAATTAAATTTTAAATTGGAAAATTTAAAATTTTTTTTAAATTTTTAAATTTGGAAATTTTAAAATTTTAAATTAAAAAATTTAAAATTTAAAATTTTTTTTTTTTTTTTTTTTAAAAAATTAAATTAAGTTAAAAAATTTTTTTTTTTTTTTTTTTAAAAAATTTAAAAAATTAAATTAAGTTAAAAAAATTTTTTTTTTTTTTTTTTTTTTTTAAAAAAAAAAAAAAAATTTAAAAAAAACAATTTTTTTTTTTTAAAATTTTTTAAAAAACCCGGTTAAAAAATTTTAAAACAATTTTTTTTTTTTAAAAAAAAAACCCGGAAATTTTAAAAAAATTTTTTTTTTTTTTTTTTTAAAAAAAAACCCAAAAAAAATTTAAAAAATTTTTTTTTTTTTTTTTTTAAAAAATTTAAAAAATTAAATTAAATTAAAAAAAATTTTTTTTTTTTTTTTTTTTAAAAAAAAACCTTTTTTTTAAATTTTGGTTTTTTTTAAATTTTTTTAAAATTTTTAAAAAAACCAAAAAATTAAATTAAAATTTAAAATTTGGTTTAAAATTTTAAAAATTTTTTTAAAAAATTAAAAAATGGGAAAATTTAAAATTTAAAATTTTTTTTTTTAAAAAATTTAAAACCAAATTAAATTTTAAAAATTTAAAATTTTGGGTTTTTTTTAATTTTTTTTAAAAAATTAAAAAAAAAAATTTAAAATTTTTTTTTTTTTTTTTTTTTAAAAAACCCAAAAAATTAAATTAAAATTTTTAAAAATTTAAATTTTTTTAAAAATTTTTAAATTTGAAAATTAAAATTGAAATTAAAAAATTTTAATTTTAAATTTTAAATTTTTTTTAAATTTTTAAATTTGAAATTTCAAATTGAAATTTTAAAAATTTTTTTAAATTTTTAAATTTTTTTTTTTTTTAAAAAACCCAAAAAATTAAATTAAAATTTGAAAAATTTTAAAATTTTTTTAAATTTTTTTGGAAAAAAAATTAAATTAAAATTTTTTTTTTAAAAAAAATTTTTTTTGGTTTTTTAAAAAATTAAAAAAAAAAATTTAAAATTTTTCTTAATTTTTTTTTTTTTAAAAAATTTTTTTTAATTAAAATTTAAAAATTTTTTTTTTTTTTTTTTAAAAAAATTAAAAAAAAAAATTTAAAATTTTTGGTTTTTGTTTTTGGTTTTTAAAAAAAAAAAAAATTAAAATTTAAAATTTTTTTTTTTTTTTTTTTTAAAAAACCCAAATTTTTAAATTTTTTTTTAAAAATTTTAAATTTTTTTTAAATTTTTAAATTTCAAATTAAAAAATTGGGTTTTTAAATTTAAAAATTTTTAAATTTGAAATTTAAAATTAAATTAAAATTAAAAAAAATTTTAAAATTTTTTTTAAATTTTTAAATTTTTAAATTTAAATTTCAAATTAAAAAAATTAAAATTTAAAAATTTAAATTTTTTTAAAATTTTAAATTTAAAATTCAAATTGAAATTTTAAAAATTTAATTTTAAATTTTTTTTTTTAAATTTTTTTTAAATTTAAAAAATTTTAAAAAGGTAATTTTTAAATTTTTTTTTTTTAAATTTTTTTAAATTTAAAAAGGAAATTAAAATTTAAATTAAAATTTAAATTTTTTTAAATTTTTTTAAATTTTTAAAAAATTTTTTGGGAAAATTTTAAATTTAAATTTTTTTAAATTTTTTTAAATTTAAAAAAATTTAAAAATTTTTAATTTTTTTTTTTTATTTAAATTTTTTTTAAATTTTTAAAAAATTTAAAAGGGAAATTTTTTTTTTTTTAAAATTTTTTTAAATTTAAAAAAAAAAAAATTTTTTTTTTTTTTGGTTTTTTTTTTTTAAAAAAAAAATTAAAATTTAAAAATTTTTAAAATTTGTTTTTAAGTTTAAATTTTTTTAAAAAATTTAAATTAAAACCCAAATTTGGAAAAGTTTAAAATTTTTAATTTTTAAAATTTTAAATTTAAATTAAAATTTTAAAAAAAATTTTAGTTTAAAATTTTTAATTTTTTTTAAATTTTAAATTTAAATTTAAATTTTAAAAAAAAAAGTTTAAAATTTTTAAATTTTTAAATTTTAAATTTAAAATTAAATTGAAACAAAAAAAGTTTAAAATTTTTAATTTTAGTTTAAATTTTTTTAAAAAATTTAAATTTAAAAAATTTAAATATAGTTTAAAATTTTTAAATTTTTAAATTTTAAATTTAAAATTAAATTAAAAAAATTTTAATTTTTTAAAATTTTTTTTTAGTTTAAAATTTTTTTAAAAAATTAAATTAAAAAATTTAATTTTTTAAAATTTTTAATTTTTTTAAATTTTTAAATTTAAATTTAAATTTTAAAAAATTTTAATTTTAGTTTAAAATTTTTAATTTTTTTTAAATTTTAAATTTTAAATTTAAATTTTAAAAAAAAAAGTTTAAAATTTTTAAATTTTTTAAATTTTAAATTTAAATTTAAAATTTTAAAAAAAAAATTTTATTTAAAATTTTTTTTTTAAATTTTAAATTTAAATTTAAATTTTAAAAAAAATTTTAAGTTTAAAATTTTTAATTTTTTTTAAATTTTAAATTTAAAATTTAAATTTTAAAAAATTTTAATTTTTTAAAATTTTTAATTTTTAAATTTAAATTGAAATTTAAATTTAAATTGAAACCCTTTTTTTTAAAAATTTTTTTTTTAAAAAATTTTTTTAAAAAAATTAAAATTTAAATTAATTTAAATTTTTTTAAAATTTTTAAAAAATTTTTTTGAAATTTTAAAAAAAAATTTTAAAATTTTAAATTTGAAATTTCAAATTTAAATTTTAAATTTAAAGAATTTAAAAAAAAATTTTTAATTTTTAAATTTGGAATTTTAAATTTAAATTTTAAATTTAAAGAATTTAAAAAAATTTTTTTAAATTTAAATTTTTAAAAGGAAATTTTAAATTTAAATTTTTTTGGAAAATTAAAATTTAAATTTTAAATTTAAATTGTTTAAAAAATTTTTTTAATTTAAATTTTTTTAAAATTTAAAATTTTTTTTAAATTTAAATTGTTTAAATTTTTTTTAAATTTAAATTTTTTTTAAAATTTAAAAAAACCCTTTTAAATTTTTTTAAAATTTAAAATTAAACCTTAAATTTTAAATTTAAAAAATTTGGAAATTTTTTAAATTTTTTTAAAAATTTTAAATTTAAATTTTAAATTTAAAATTTAAAAAATTTTTTTTTTAAAAAATTTTTTTTTTTAATTTAAATTTTTTTGGAAATTTAACAATTTAAATTTTAAATTTAAATTGTTTAAAAAATTTTTTTAAATTTAAATTTTTTTAAAATTTAAAATTTTAAATTTTAAATTTAAATTTTAAATTTTAAATTTTAAATTTAAATTTTAAATTTGAAATTTAAAAAAAAAATTTTAAAATTTTAAAATTTGAAATTTCAAATTTAAATTTTAAATTTGAAATTTTAAAAAAAAATTGGTTTAAATTTTTTTAAATTTAAATTTAAATTTTTTTAAGAATTTAAAAAAAACCCAAAATTTTAAAATTTTTTTTTTAAAAAATTTTTTTAAAAAAAATTAAAATTTAAATTTTAAAGTTTTTTTTTTAAATTTTTTAAATTTTAAATTTAAATTTTTAAAAAAAAATTTTTTAAAATTAAAATTTGGAAATTTTAAATTTAAAATTTTAAATTTGAAAAAAAAAAAATTTTTTTTTAAAATTTTAAATTTGGAAATTTTAATTTAAATTTTAAATTTGAAATTTTAAAAATTTTTTTTTTAAAATTTTAAATTTTAAATTTTTAAATTTAAATTTTAAATTTTAAATTTTAAAAAAAAATTAATTTAAATTTTTTTAAAATTTTTAAATTTTAAATTTAAATTTTTAAAAAAAAATTTTAAATTTAATTTTTTTGGAAATTTTTTAAATTTTTTGGAATTTAAATTAAAATTTAAATTTTAATTTAAATTTTTTTGGAAAATTTTTTTAAATTTTAAATTTAAAATTTAAAAAAAAATTTTTTTTGGTTTAAATTTTAAATTTTAAATTTTAAATTTAAATTTTAAATTTAAAATTTAAAAAAAAATTTAAATTTTTAAAAAAAAACCAAATTTTTTTGGAAATTTAAAATTTAAACTTAAATTTAAATTTTTTTAAATTTCAAATTTAAATTTTTTTGAAATTTTAAAAAAAAATTGGAAATTTTAAATTTAAATTTAAATTTAAATTTTTTTAAAATTTAAAAAATTTTTTAAATTTTTTGTTTTTTTTTTTCCAATTTTTTGGGAAATTTAAAATTTAAATTTTAAATTTAAATTGTTTAAAAAATTTTTTTAAATTTAAATTTTTTTAAAATTTAAAATTTTAAATTTTAAATTTAAATTGTTTAAAAAATTTTTTTTAAATTTAAATTTTTTTAAAATTTAAAAAAACCCAAAGGTTTAAATTTTAAATTTAAAAAAATTTAAATTTTAAATTTAAAATAAAAAAAAATTTTTTTTGGTTTAAATTTTAAATTTGGAATTTTAAATTTAAATTTTAAATTTGAAATTTTTAAAAAATTTTTTTTTTTTTTAAATTTGGAAATTTTTAAATTTAAAAAATTTGGAATTTAAAAAAAAAAAAATTTTTTTTGGAAATTTAAATTTAAATTTTTTTAAAATTTAAAAAAAAAATTTTAAATTTTAAATTTAAATTTAAATTTAAATTTTAAATTTAAGAATTTAAAAAAAACCCAAATTTAAATTGTTTAAAAAAAAACCAAATTTTTTTGGAAATTTAAAATTTAAATTAAATTTAAATTGTTTAAAAAAAAACCAAATTTTTTTTTTCAAATTTGAAAATTCAAATTTAAATTTTTTTAAAAAAAATTTTTTTTTAATTTTTTCAAATTTGAAATTTTAAATTTAAATTTTTTTAAAATTTTTTTTTTTTTTAATTTTTTCAAATTTGGAAATTTTAAATTTAAATTTTTAAAAAAAACCAAATTTTTTTTAAAATTTAAAAATTTAAATTTTTCAAATTTTTATTTAAAAAAAAATTTTTTTTTTAAAATTTTTTTTAAAATTTAAATTTTTTTCTAAATTTTTATTTAAAAATTTTTTTTTTTAAATTTTTTAAAAATTTAAATTTAAATTTAAATTTTTTTTAAAAAAAAAAAAAAAAAATTTTTTTTAAAATTTAAATTTTAAATTTTAAATTTTTTTTAAAAAAAACAAATTTGAAATTTTTAGTTTAAATTGTTTATTTGAGAATTTCAAATTGAAACTTAAATTGAAGTTGTTAACAATTTGTTTTTTCTAAATTGTTTATTTGAGAATTTCAAATTGACAACTTCAAATTGAAGTATAGTTAACAATTTGAATTTTTAGTTCTAAATTGTTTATTTGAGAATTTCAAATTGACAACTTCAAATTGAAGTATAGTTAACAATTTGAAACTATCAGTTCTAAATTGTTTATTTGAGAATTTCAAATTGACAACTTCAAATTGAAGTATAGTTAACAATTTGGTAATATTTATTAGTTCTAAATTGTTTATTTGAGAATTTCAAATTGACAACTTCAAATTGAAGTATAGTTAACAATTTGAAATTTTAGTTCTAAATTGTTTATTTGAGAATTTCAAATTGACAACTTCAAATTGAAGTATAGTTAACAATTTGAAATTAGTTCTAAATTGTTTATTTGAGAATTTCAAATTGACAACTTCAAATTGAAGTATAGTTAACAATTTGAAATTTTAGTTCTAAATTGTTTATTTGAGAATTTCAAATTGACAACTTCAAATTGAAGTATAGTTAACAATTTGAAACTTTTAGTTCTAAATTGTTTATTTGAGAATTTCAAATTGACAACTTCAAATTGAAGTATAGTTAACAATTTGAATTTTAGTTCTAAATTGTTTATTTGAGAATTTCAAATTGACAACTTCAAATTGAAGTATAGTTAACAATTTGAAATTTTAGTTCTAAATTGTTTATTTGAGAATTTCAAATTGACAACTTCAAATTGAAGTATAGTTAACAATTTGAAATTTTAGTTCTAAATTGTTTATTTGAGAATTTCAAATTGACAACTTCAAATTGAAGTATAGTTAACAATTTGAAATTTTAGTTCTAAATTGTTTATTTGAGAATTTCAAATTGACAACTTCAAATTGAAGTATAGTTAACAATTTGAATTTAGTTCTAAATTGTTTATTTGAGAATTTCAAATTGACAACTTCAAATTGAAGTATAGTTAACAATTTGAATTTTAGTTCTAAATTGTTTATTTGAGAATTTCAAATTGACAACTTCAAATTGAAGTATAGTTAACAATTTGAATTTTAGTTCTAAATTGTTTATTTGAGAATTTCAAATTGACAACTTCAAATTGAAGTATAGTTAACAATTTGAAATTTTAGTTCTAAATTGTTTATTTGAGAATTTCAAATTGACAACTTCAAATTGAAGTATAGTTAACAATTTGAATTTTAGTTCTAAATTGTTTATTTGAGAATTTCAAATTGACAACTTCAAATTGAAGTATAGTTAACAATTTGAAATTTTAGTTCTAAATTGTTTATTTGAGAATTTCAAATTGACAACTTCAAATTGAAGTATAGTTAACAATTTGAATTTTTAGTTCTAAATTGTTTATTTGAGAATTTCAAATTGACAACTTCAAATTGAAGTATAGTTAACAATTTGAAATTTTTAGTTCTAAATTGTTTATTTGAGAATTTCAAATTGACAACTTCAAATTGAAGTATAGTTAACAATTTGAATATCAGTTCTAAATTGTTTATTTGAGAATTTCAAATTGACAATTTCAAATTGAAGTATAGTTAACAATTTGAAATTAGTTCTAAATTGTTTATTTGAGAATTTCAAATTGACAACTCAAATTGAAGTATAGTTAACAATTTGAATTTTAGTTCTAAATTGTTTATTTGAGAATTTCAAATTGACAACTTCAAATTGAAGTATAGTTAACAATTTGAAATTTTAGTTCTAAATTGTTTATTTGAGAATTTCAAATTGACAACTCAATTTATAAACATTTGAATTTTAAATTTTTTAGTTAACAATTAATGAATAATTCTATTAGTTCTAAATTGTTTATTTGAGAATTTCAAATTGACAACTTCAAATTGAAGTATAGTTAACAATTTGAATTTTAGTTCTAAATTGTTTATTTGAGAATTTCAAATTGACAACTTCAAATTGAAGTATAGTTAACAATTTGAATTTTTAGTTCTAAATTGTTTATTTGAGAATTTCAAATTGACAACTTCAAATTGAAGTATAGTTAACAATTTGAATTTTTAGTTCTAAATTGTTTATTTGAGAATTTCAAATTGACAACTTCAAATTGAAGTATAGTTAACAATTTGAATTTTAGTTCTAAATTGTTTATTTGAGAATTTCAAATTGACAACTTCAAATTGAAGTATAGTTAACAATTTGAATTTTTAGTTCTAAATTGTTTATTTGAGAATTTCAAATTGACAACTTCAAATTGAAGTATAGTTAACAATTTGAATTTTAGTTCTAAATTGTTTATTTGAGAATTTCAAATTGACAACTTCAAATTGAAGTATAGTTAACAATTTGGTTAAATTTTTTTTTAGTTCTAAATTGTTTATTTGAGAATTTCTTGACAACTTAATTGAATAGTTAACAATTATTGAAGTATAGTTCTAAAATTTGAGAATTTCAAATTCCTAAATTGAAGTAGTAACAATTTGAATTTAGTTCTAAATTGTTTATTTGAATTTCAAATTGACAACTTCAAATTGAAGTTAAAATTGAATTAGTTAACAATTTGAAATTTTTAGTTCTAAATTGTTATTTAAATTTTTATTTGAGAATTTCAAATTGACAACTTCAAATTGAAGTATAGTTAACAATTTGAATTTTAGTTCTAAATTGTTTATTTGAGAATTTCAAATTGACAACTTCAAATTGAAGTATAGTTAACAATTTGTAATTTTAGTTCTAAATTGTTTATTTGAGAATTTCAAATTGACAACTTCAAATTGAAGTATAGTTAACAATTTGAAATCTATTTAGTTCTAAATTGTTTATTTGAGAATTTCAAATTGACAACTTCAAATTGAAGTATAGTTAACAATTTGAATTTTAGTTCTAAATTGTTTATTTGAGAATTTCAAATTGACAACTTCAAATTGAAGTATAGTTAACAATTTGAATTTTAGTTCTAAATTGTTTATTTGAGAATTTCAAATTGACAACTTCAAATTGAAGTATAGTTAACAATTTGAATTTTAGTTCTAAATTGTTTATTTGAGAATTTCAAATTGACAACTTCAAATTGAAGTATAGTTAACAATTTGAATTTTAGTTCTAAATTGTTTATTTGAGAATTTCAAATTGACAACTTCAAATTGAAGTATAGTTAACAATTTGAATTTTAGTTCTAAATTGTTTATTTGAGAATTTCAAATTGACAACTTCAAATTGAAGTATAGTTAACAATTTGAATTTTAGTTCTAAATTGTTTATTTGAGAATTTCAAATTGACAACTTCAAATTGAAGTATAGTTAACAATTTGAATTTTAGTTCTAAATTGTTTATTTGAGAATTTCAAATTGACAACTTCAAATTGAAGTATAGTTAACAATTTGAATTTTAGTTCTAAATTGTTTATTTGAGAATTTCAAATTGACAACTTCAAATTGAAGTATAGTTAACAATTTGTAATTTTTAGTTCTAAATTGTTTATTTGAGAATTTCAAATTGACAACTTCAAATTGAAGTATAGTTAACAATTTGAAATTTTAGTTCTAAATTGTTTATTTGAGAATTTCAAATTGACAACTTCAAATTGAAGTATAGTTAACAATTTGAATTTTAGTTCTAAATTGTTTATTTGAGAATTTCAAATTGACAACTTCAAATTGAAGTATAGTTAACAATTTGAATTTTAGTTCTAAATTGTTTATTTGAGAATTTCAAATTGACAACTTCAAATTGAAGTATAGTTAACAATTTGAATTTTAGTTCTAAATTGTTTATTTGAGAATTTCAAATTGACAACTTCAAATTGAAGTATAGTTAACAATTTGAATTTTAGTTCTAAATTGTTTATTTGAGAATTTCAAATTGACAACTTCAAATTGAAGTATAGTTAACAATTTGTAATTTTAGTTCTAAATTGTTTATTTGAGAATTTCAAATTGACAACTTCAAATTGAAGTATAGTTAACAATTTGTAATTTTAGTTCTAAATTGTTTATTTGAGAATTTCAAATTGACAACTTCAAATTGAAGTATAGTTAACAATTTGTAATTTTAGTTCTAAATTGTTTATTTGAGAATTTCAAATTGACAACTTCAAATTGAAGTATAGTTAACAATTTGAATTTTTAGTTCTAAATTGTTTATTTGAGAATTTCAAATTGACAACTTCAAATTGAAGTATAGTTAACAATTTGAATTTTAGTTCTAAATTGTTTATTTGAGAATTTCAAATTGACAACTTCAAATTGAAGTATAGTTAACAATTTGAAACTATCAGTTCTAAATTGTTTATTTGAGAATTTCAAATTGACAACTTCAAATTGAAGTATAGTTAACAATTTGAATATTTAGTTCTAAATTGTTTATTTGAGAATTTCAAATTGACAACTTCAAATTGAAGTATAGTTAACAATTTGGAATTTTAGTTCTAAATTGTTTATTTGAGAATTTCAAATTGACAACTTCAAATTGAAGTATAGTTAACAATTTGAAATTTTAGTTCTAAATTGTTTATTTGAGAATTTCAAATTGACAACTTCAAATTGAAGTATAGTTAACAATTTGAAATTTAGTTCTAAATTGTTTATTTGAGAATTTCAAATTGACAACTTCAAATTGAAGTATAGTTAACAATTTGAAACTTTTAGTTCTAAATTGTTTATTTGAGAATTTCAAATTGACAACTTCAAATTGAAGTATAGTTAACAATTTGAATTTTAGTTCTAAATTGTTTATTTGAGAATTTCAAATTGACAACTTCAAATTGAAGTATAGTTAACAATTTGAATTTTAGTTCTAAATTGTTTATTTGAGAATTTCAAATTGACAACTTCAAATTGAAGTATAGTTAACAATTTGAATTTTAGTTCTAAATTGTTTATTTGAGAATTTCAAATTGACAACTTCAAATTGAAGTATAGTTAACAATTTGGAATTTTTAGTTCTAAATTGTTTATTTGAGAATTTCAAATTGACAACTTCAAATTGAAGTATAGTTAACAATTTGAATTTTAGTTCTAAATTGTTTATTTGAGAATTTCAAATTGACAACTTCAAATTGAAGTATAGTTAACAATTTGAAATTATCAGTTCTAAATTGTTTATTTGAGAATTTCAAATTGACAACTTCAAATTGAAGTATAGTTAACAATTTGAAATTTTAGTTCTAAATTGTTTATTTGAGAATTTCAAATTGACAACTTCAAATTGAAGTATAGTTAACAATTTGGAATTTTAGTTCTAAATTGTTTATTTGAGAATTTCAAATTGACAACTTCAAATTGAAGTATAGTTAACAATTTGAAATTTTAGTTCTAAATTGTTTATTTGAGAATTTCAAATTGACAACTTCAAATTGAAGTATAGTTAACAATTTGAATTTTAGTTCTAAATTGTTTATTTGAGAATTTCAAATTGACAACTTCAAATTGAAGTATAGTTAACAATTTGTAATTTTAGTTCTAAATTGTTTATTTGAGAATTTCAAATTGACAACTTCAAATTGAAGTATAGTTAACAATTTGAAATTTTAGTTCTAAATTGTTTATTTGAGAATTTCAAATTGACAACTTCAAATTGAAGTATAGTTAACAATTTGAATTTTTAGTTCTAAATTGTTTATTTGAGAATTTCAAATTGACAACTTCAAATTGAAGTATAGTTAACAATTTGAATTTTAGTTCTAAATTGTTTATTTGAGAATTTCAAATTGACAACTTCAAATTGAAGTATAGTTAACAATTTGAATTTTAGTTCTAAATTGTTTATTTGAGAATTTCAAATTGACAACTTCAAATTGAAGTATAGTTAACAATTTGAAATTTTAGTTCTAAATTGTTTATTTGAGAATTTCAAATTGACAACTTCAAATTGAAGTATAGTTAACAATTTGAAACTATAGTTCTAAATTGTTTATTTGAGAATTTCAAATTGACAACTTCAAATTGAAGTATAGTTAACAATTTGAAATTTTAGTTCTAAATTGTTTATTTGAGAATTTCAAATTGACAACTTCAAATTGAAGTATAGTTAACAATTTGGAATTTTAGTTCTAAATTGTTTATTTGAGAATTTCAAATTGACAACTTCAAATTGAAGTATAGTTAACAATTTGTAATTTTAGTTCTAAATTGTTTATTTGAGAATTTCAAATTGACAACTTCAAATTGAAGTATAGTTAAAATTTGGAATTTTAGTTCTAAATTGTTTATTTGAGAATTTCAAATTGACAACTTCAAATTGAAGTATAGTTAATAATTTGGAATTTTTAGTTCTAAATTGTTTATTTGAGAATTTCAAATTGACAACTTCAAATTGAAGTATAGTTAACAATTTGAATTTTAGTTCTAAATTGTTTATTTGAGAATTTCAAATTGACAACTTCAAATTGAAGTATAGTTAACAATTTGAACTTTTAGTTCTAAATTGTTTATTTGAGAATTTCAAATTGACAACTTCAAATTGAAGTATAGTTAACAATTTGGAATTTTAGTTCTAAATTGTTTATTTGAGAATTTCAAATTGACAACTTCAAATTGAAGTATAGTTAAAAATTTGTAATTTTTAGTTCTAAATTGTTTATTTGAGAATTTCAAATTGACAACTTCAAATTGAAGTATAGTTAACAATTTGAAACTATCAGTTCTAAATTGTTTATTTGAAAAATTCAAATTGACAACTACAAATTGAAGTATAGTTAACAATTTGTAATTTTTAGTTCTAAATTATTTATTTGAGAATTTCAAATTGACAACTTTCTAATTGTTAATAAAAGTAAATAAAAGTATAGTTAACAATTTGGAATTTTTAGTTCTAAATTGTTTATTAGAGAATTTTAAATTGACAACTTCAAATTGAAGTATAGTTAACAATTTGGAATTTTTAGTTCTAAAATGTTTAATTGAGAATTTCAAATTGACAACTTCAAATTGAAGTATAGTTAACAATTTGGAATTTTTAGTTCTAAATTGTCTATTTGAGAATTTCAAATTTACAACTTCAAATTGAAGTATAGTTAACAATTTGTAATTTTTAGTTCTAAATTGTTTATTTGAGAATTTCAAATTGACAACTTCAAATTGAAGTATAGTTAACAATTTGAAACTATCAGTTCTAAATTGTTTATTTGAAAAATTCAAATTGACAACTACAAATTGAAGTATAGTTAACAATTTGTAATTTTTAGTTCTAAATTATTTATTTGAGAATTTCAAATTGACAACTTCAAATTGAAGTATAGTTAAAAATTTGGAATTTTTAGTTCTAAATTGTTTATTTGAGAATTTCAAATTGACAACTTCAAATTGAAGTATAGTTAACAATTTGAAACTATCAGTTCTAAATTGTTTATTTGAGAATATCAAATTGACAACTTCAAATTGAAGTATAGTTAACAATTTGGAATTTTTAGTTCTAAATTGTTTATTTGAGAATTTCAAATTTACAACTTCAAATTGAAGTATTGTTAACAATTTGTAATTTTTAGTTCTAAATTGTTTATTTGAGAATTTCAAATTGACAACTTCAAATTGAAGTATAGTTAACAATTTGAAACTATCAGTTCTAAATTGTTTATTTGAGAATTTCAAATTGACAACTTCAAATTGAAGTATAGTTTACAATTTGAAACTATCAGTTCTAAATTGTTTATTTGAGAATTTCAAATTGACAACTTCAAATTGAAGTATAGTTAACAATTTGGAATTTTTAGTTCTAATTTGTTTATTTGAGAATTTCAAATTGACAACTTCAAGTTGAAGTATAGTTAACAATTTGGAATTTTTAGTTCTAAATTGTTTATTTGAGAATTTCAAATTGACAACTTCAAATTGAAGTATAGTTAAAAATTTGGAATTTTTAGTTCTAAATTGTTTATTTGAGAATTTCAAATTGACAACTTCAAATTGAAGTATAGTTAACAATTTGAAACTATCAGTTCTAAATTGTTTATTTAAGAATTTCAAATTGACAACTTCAAATTGAAGTATAGTTAACAATTTGAGACTATCAGTTCTAAATTGTTTATTTGAGAATATCAAATTGACAACTTCAAATTGAAGTATAGTTAACAATTTGGAATTTTTAGTTCTAAATTGTTTATTTGAGAATTTCAAATTGACAACTTCAAATTGAAGTATAGTTAACAATTTGAAACTATCAGTTCTAAATTGTTTATTTGAAAATTCAAATTGACAACTACAAATTGAAGTATAGTTAACAATTTGTAATTTTTAGTTCTAAATTATTTATTTGAGAATTTCAAATTGACAACTTCAAATTGAAGTATAGTTAACAATTTGGAATTTTTAGTTCTAAATTGTTTATTTGAGAATTTCAAATTTACAACTTCAAATTGAAGTATAGTTAACAATTTGGAATTTTTAGTTCTAAATTGTTTATTTGAGAATTTCAAATTGACAACTTCAAATTGAAGTATAGTTAACAATTTGAATTTTTAGTTCTAAATTGTTTATTTGAGAATTTCAAATTGACAACTTCAAATTGAAGTATACTTAACAATTTGAATATTTAGTTCAAAAGTTGTTTATTTGAGAATTTCAAATTGACAACTTCAAATTGAAGTATAGTTAACAATTTGGAATTTTTAGTTCTAAATTGTTTATTTGAGAATTTCAAATTTACAACTTCAAATTGAAGTATAGTTAACAATTTGTAATTTTTAGTTCTAAATTGTTTATTTGAGAATTTCAAATTGACAACTTCAAATTGAAGTATAGTTAACAATTTGAAACTATCAGTTCTAAATTGTTTATTTGAGAATTTCAAATTGACAACTTCAAATTGAAGTATAGTTAACAATTTGAAACTATCAGTTCTAAATTGTTTATTTGAGAATTTCAAATTGACAACTTCAAATTGAAGTATAGTTAACAATTTGGAATTTTAGTTCTAAATTGTTTATTTGAGAATTTCAAATTGACAACTTCAAATTGAAGTATAGTTAACAATTTGTAATTTTAGTTCTAAATTGTTTATTTGAGAATTTCAAATTGACAACTTCAAATTGAAGTATAGTTAACAATTTGGAATTTTTAGTTCTAAATTGTTTATTTGAGAATTTCAAATTGACAACTTCAAATTGAAGTATAGTTAACAATTTGGAATTTTTAGTTCTAAATTGTTTATTTGAGAATTTCAAATTGACAACTTCAAATTGAAGTATAGTTAACAATTTGGAATTTAAGTTCTAAATTGTTTATTTGAGAATTTCAAATTGACAACTTCAAATTGAAGTATAGTTAACAATTTGAAACTATCAGTTCTAAATTGTTTATTTGAGAATTTCAAATTGACACCTTCAAATTGAAGTATACTTAACAATTTGGAATATTTAGTTCTAAGTTTTTTATTTGAGAATTTCAAATTGACAACTTCAAATTGAAGTATAGTTAACAATTTGGAATTTTTAGTTCTAAATTGTTTATTTGAGAATTTCAAATTGACAACTTCAAATTGAAGTATAGTTAACAATTTGAAACTATCAGTTCTAAATTGTTTATTTGAAAAATTCAAATTGACAACTACAAATTGAAGTATAGTTAACAATTTGAATTTTTAGTTCTAAATTGTTTATTTGAGAATTTCAAATTGACAACTTCAAATTGAAGTATAGTTAACAATTTGAATTTTAGTTCTAAATTGTTTATTTGAGAATTTCAAATTGACAACTTCAAATTGAAGTATAGTTAACAATTTGAAACTTATTAGTTCTAAATTGTTTATTTGAGAATTTCAAATTGACAACTTCAAATTGAAGTATAGTTAACAATTTGGAATATTTAGTTCTAAATTGTTTATTTGAGAATTTCAAATTGACAACTTCAAATTGAAGTATAGTTAACAATTTGGAATTTTAGTTCTAAATTGTTTATTTGAGAATTTCAAATTGACAACTTCAAATTGAAGTATAGTTAACAATTTGAAACTTTCAGTTCTAAATTGTTTATTTGAGAATTTCAAATTGACAACTTCAAATTGAAGTATAGTTAACAATTTGAAACTATCAGTTCTAAATTGTTTATTTGAGAATTCAAATTGACAACTTCAAATTGAAGTATAGTTAACAATTTGAATTTTAGTTCTAAATTGTTTATTTGAGAATTTCAAATTGACAACTTCAAATTGAAGTATAGTTAACAATTTGAAACTATCAGTTCTAAATTGTTTATTTGAGAATTCAAATTGACAACTTCAAATTGAAGTATAGTTAACAATTTGGAATTTTTAGTTCTAAATTGTTTATTTGAGAATTTCAAATTGACAACTTCAAATTGAAGTATAGTTAACAATTTGGAATTTTTAGTTCTAAATTGTTTATTTGAGAATTTCAAATTGACAACTTCAAATTGAAGTATAGTTAACAATTTGAAACTATCAGTTCTAAATTGTTTATTTGAGAATTTCAAATTGACAACTTCAAATTGAAGTATAGTTTACAATTTGAAACTATCAGTTCTAAATTGTTTATTTGAGAATTTCAAATTGACAACTTCAAATTGAAGTATAGTTAACAATTTGGAATTTTTAGTTCTAATTTGTTTATTTGAGAATTTCAAATTGACAACTTCAAGTTGAAGTATAGTTAACAATTTGGAATTTTTAGTTCTAAATTGTTTATTTGAGAATTTCAAATTGACAACTTCAAATTGAAGTATAGTTAAAAATTTGGAATTTTTAGTTCTAAATTGTTTATTTGAGAATTTCAAATTGACAACTACAAATTGAAGTATAGTTAACAATTTGAAACTATCAGTTCTAAATTGTTTATTTAAGAATTTCAAATTGACAACTTCAAATTGAAGTATAGTTAACAATTTGAGACTATCAGTTCTAAATTGTTTATTTGAGAATATCAAATTGACAACTTCAAATTGAAGTATAGTTAACAATTTGGAATTTTTAGTTCTAAATTGTTTATTTGAGAATTTCAAATTGACAACTTCAAATTGAAGTATAGTTAACAATTTGAAACTATCAGTTCTAAATTGTTTATTTGAAAAATTCAAATTGACAACTACAAATTGAAGTATAGTTAACAATTTGGAATTTTTAGTTCTAAATTGTTTATTTGAGAATTTCAAATTTACAACTTCAAATTGAAGTATAGTTAACAATTTGGAATTTTTAGTTCTAAATTGTTTATTTGAGAATTTCAAATTTACAACTTCAAATTGAAGTATTGTTAACAATTTGTAATTTAGTTCTAAATTGTTTATTTGAGAATTTCAAATTGACAACTTCAAATTGAAGTATAGTTAACAATTTGAAACTATCAGTTCTAAATTGTTTATTTGAGAATTTCAAATTGACAACTTCAAATTGAAGTATAGTTAACAATTTGGAGATTTTTAGTTCTAAATTGTTTATTTGAGAATTTCAAATTGACAACTTCAAATTGAAGTATAGTTAACAATTTGGAATTTTTAGTTCTAAATTGTTTATTTGAAAATTTCAAATTGACAACTTCAAATTGAAGTATAGTTAACAATTTGTAATTTAGTTCTAAATTGTTTATTTGAGAATTTCAAATTGACAACTTCAAATTGAAGTATAGTTAACAATTTGAAACTATCAGTTCTAAATTGTTTATTTGAGAATTTCAAATTGACAACTTCAAATTGAAGTATAGTTAACAATTTGAAATATCAGTTCTAAATTGTTTATTTGAGAATTTCAAATTGACAACTTCAAATTGAAGTATAGTTAACAATTTGGAATTTTAGTTCTAAATTGTTTATTTGAGAATTTCAAATTGACAACTTCAAATTGAAGTATAGTTAACAATTTGGAATTTTAGTTCTAAATTGTTTATTTGAGAATTTCAAATTGACAACTTCAAATTGAAGTATAGTTAAAAATTTTGGGAAATTATAGTTCTAAATTGTTTATTTGAGAATTTCAAATTGACAACTTCAAATTGAAGTATAGTTAACAATTTGAAACTATCAGTTCTAAATTGTTTATTTGAGAATTTCAAATTGACAACTTCAAATTGAAGTATAGTTAACAATTTGAAACTATCAGTTCTAAATTGTTTATTTGAGAATTTCAAATTGACAACTTCAAATTAAAAGTATAGTTAACAATTTGGAATATTTAGTTCTAAATTGTTTATTTGAAAATTTCAAATTGACAACTTCAAATTGAAGTATAGTTAACAATTTGTAATTTTAGTTCTAAATTGTTTATTTGAGAATTTCAAATTGACAACTTCAAATTGAAGTATAGTTAACAATTTGAAATTTAGTTCTAAATTGTTTATTTGAGAATTTCAAATTGACAACTTCAAATTGAAGTATAGTTAACAATTTGAAACTATCAGTTCTAAATTGTTTATTTGAGAATTTCAAATTGACAACTTCAAATTGAAGTATAGTTAACAATTTGAAATATTAGTTCTAAATTGTTTATTTGAGAATTTCAAATTGACAACTTCAAATTGAAGTATAGTTAACAATTTGGAATTTTTAGTTCTAAATTGTTTATTTGAGAATTTCAAATTGACAACTTCAAATTGAAGTATAGTTAACAATTTGGAATTTTAGTTCTAAATTATTTATTTGAGAATTTCAAATTGACAACTTCAAATTGAAGTATAGTTAACAATTTGGAATTTTAGTTCTAAATTGTTTATTTGAGAATTTCAAATTGACAACTTCAAATTGAAGTATAGTTAACAATTTGTAATTTTTAGTTCTAAATTGTTTATTTTAGAATTTCAAATTGACAACTTCAAATTGAAGTATAGTTAACAATTTGAAACTATCAGTTCTAAATTGTTTATTTGAGAATTTCAAATTGACAACTTCAAATTAAAGTATACTTAACAATTTGGAATATTTAGTTCTAAGTTGTTTATTTGAGAATTTCAAATTGACAACTTCAAATTGAAGTATAGTTAACAATTTGGAATTTAAGTTCTAAATTGTTTATTTGAGAATTTCAAATTGACAACTTTCTAATTGAAGTATAGTTAACAATTTGTAATTTTAGTTCTAAATTGTTTATTTGAGAATTTCAAATTGACAACTTCAAATTGAAGTATAGTTAACAATTTGAAACTATCAGTTCTAAATTGTTTATTTGAGAATTTCAAATTGACAACTTCAAATTGAAGTATAGTTAACAATTTGAAACTATCAGTTCTAAATTGTTTATTTGAGAATTTCAAATTGACAACTTCAAATTGAAGTATAGTTTACAATTTGAAACTATCAGTTCTAAATTGTTTATTTGAGAATTTCAAATTGACAACTTCAAATTGAAGTATAGTTAACAATTTGGAATTTTAGTTCTAAATTGTTTATTTGAGAATTTCAAATTGACAACTTCAAATTGAAGTATAGTTAACAATTTGGAATTTTAGTTCTAAATTGTTTATTTGAGAATTTCAAATTGACAACTTCAAATTGAAGTATAGTTAACAATTTGAATTTTAGTTCTAAATTGTTTATTTGAGAATTTCAAATTGACAACTTCAAATTGAAGTATAGTTAACAATTTGAAACTATCAGTTCTAAATTGTTTATTTGAGAATTTCAAATTGACAACTTCAAATTGAAGTATAGTTAACAATTTGAAATATCAGTTCTAAATTGTTTATTTGAGAATTTCAAATTGACAACTTCAAATTGAAGTATAGTTAACAATTTGAAACTATCAGTTCTAAATTGTTTATTTGAGAATTTCAAATTGACAACTTCAAATTGAAGTATAGTTAACAATTTGAAATATCAGTTCTAAATTGTTTATTTGAGAATTTCAAATTGACAACTTCAAATTGAAGTATAGTTAACAATTTGAAACTATCAGTTCTAAATTGTTTATTTGAGAATTTCAAATTGACAACTTCAAATTGAAGTATAGTTAACAATTTGAATTTTAGTTCTAAATTGTTTATTTGAGAATTTCAAATTGACAACTTCAAATTGAAGTATAGTTAACAATTTGGAATTTTAGTTCTAAATTGTTTATTTGAGAATTTCAAATTGACAACTTCAAATTGAAGTATAGTTAACAATTTGGAATTTTTAGTTCTAAATTGTTTATTTGAGAATTTCAAATTGACAACTTCAAATTGAAGTATAGTTAACAATTTGAATTTTAGTTCTAAATTGTTTATTTGAGAATTTCAAATTGACAACTTCAAATTGAAGTATAGTTAACAATTTGAAATTAGTTCTAAATTGTTTATTTGAGAATTTCAAATTGACAACTTCAAATTGAAGTATAGTTAACAATTTGAAACTATCAGTTCTAAATTGTTTATTTGAGAATTTCAAATTGACAACTTCAAATTGAAGTATAGTTAACAATTTGAAACTATCAGTTCTAAATTGTTTATTTGAGAATTTCAAATTGACAACTTCAAATTGAAGTATAGTTAACAATTTGAATTTTAGTTCTAAATTGTTTATTTGAGAATTTCAAATTGACAACTTCAAATTGAAGTATAGTTAACAATTTGAAATTTTAGTTCTAAATTGTTTATTTGAGAATTTCAAATTGACAACTTCAAATTGAAGTATAGTTAACAATTTGGAATTATCAGTTCTAAATTGTTTATTTGAGAATTTCAAATTGACAACTTCAAATTGAAGTATAGTTAACAATTTGAATTTTAGTTCTAAATTGTTTATTTGAGAATTTCAAATTGACAACTTCAAATTGAAGTATAGTTAACAATTTGAACTATCAGTTCTAAATTGTTTATTTGAGAATTTCAAATTGACAACTTCAAATTGAAGTATAGTTAACAATTTGAAATTATCAGTTCTAAATTGTTTATTTGAGAATTTCAAATTGACAACTTCAAATTGAAGTATAGTTAACAATTTGGAATTTTAGTTCTAAATTGTTTATTTGAGAATTTCAAATTGACAACTTCAAATTGAAGTATAGTTAACAATTTGGAATTTTTAGTTCTAAATTGTTTATTTGAGAATTTCAAATTGACAACTTCAAATTGAAGTATAGTTAACAATTTGAAACTATCAGTTCTAAATTGTTTATTTGAAATTCAAATTGACAACTTCAAATTGAAGTATAGTTAACAATTTGTAATTTTAGTTCTAAATTGTTTATTTGAGAATTTCAAATTGACAACTTCAAATTGAAGTATAGTTAACAATTTGAATTTTAGTTCTAAA
>JARFIX010000475.1:0-47371 GCA_036346125.1 Lycocerus yunnanus | reverse complement strand
AAATCGATGAAAAATGTTTTGTGATGTAAACCATGTTTGATTAAAACCGTCTATAAGGAAAAGTTAATTATATTTCATGTTATTCGCATACAAATTTTGAAACAATCATAACATTGCATCAATAGTCATAATTCATATTGTATTTAGACCTATTTTACAATTGTCAACACTATTGACAAATATTTATGTGGAAAAAAATTATAATTTAAAAAATTATTAATGGTTAAAAATAAAATATATAATATATTTTTGCAATACAAAATTTTGCAAAAATTAAAAAATTTAAAATGTTATAATTTTTTTGTTTTAGCATTTTTTTTAAAGGGGGTGAACATTTTTAAATTTGTACAAAAAATTAAAAAATTTTTTAAACAGTGAGCCCGACGGTTCGCTTTTCGGAGAAAGGGAGGGGTTACTTTAAGGGTATAATGTTATTTGTAAATTTATTTTCGCGGTTTGCTAAGATACGCAAATTATTTTCATTTTAGTTCTTATGGGGAAAGTTAGTTTTATTTTAAAAAATTTGCACAGGTAAAGAAAATTGGCGAACTAAGAGGGGGCCCTTAGTTCAAGTGGACGTAAGGGCTGTCATTTGAAATACGACAGAGAATTGTAATGTGATTTTTGAATTGTATTTTCGATTAATTTACAAAAAAGCATTTAGTTGGGTTTGATGTCAAATTTTATTCCGTAGAAGGAAATTTTAAATTTATAATTTCCCATTTATCGCTGACAACTTAAAATGAAAGTCTCAAACCTAACAAGTGCGTTAGCTTTGATGTCAAAGTTTATTCCTCTTCCTTCGAAATAGATTCAAGTTTACGTCTTTAACCTAACCGGTGAGTAATATTCAGGATAGAGTGCACTAAGTGGTATATTTAATCGTTATTTACTAGTATGTGTTATCTTTACCAAGTTTAAAACGTGCTAAGATCTGCACAATTCATGATCACTTGTTCACAAGTTTGAATCTTTCCGCATAAAGTTAAGGGCAATTTTTTTGACATTCGTTTTGTCATGCGTTAACTTCAACATTTTCGAAGTGAATTAACCTAAACTCATTCCCGTGTAGTATTTTCATTTACCAATTTTGGTTTAAATGTACTTGCGGTCGTACCCTTAGTATTGAAACTTGGAAATTAAAAATCCTTCCTTAAAATTTAGTCATAAACATTTTCCAAAAAGCATTTGACGTCGCTTGATCATATATTGTATCCATTTTGTTTTTGTATTTTAAAATTACGTTTACTTATAGTAATTTTAAATTTGGTGATGGCCCACTCGGCGTAAATTTTGGGTCATTGTACTGAACTTTGATTTTTGATTTTATAATTTACCTTTTTTTTTTAAATATGTTTTACCAAACCTTTGTTTGTTATGTTTATAATTATTTTTTTAAAAAAATTTAATTTAGGCATACTTTGTATTTAATTTTTATATGTTTAGATTTTTTACAACCGGTTTTTTGTTTGTTCTTGCAATCTATTTAATTGCTTAGTTTTCAATAGAAGTATTTCACCCTTTTAATTGGTTAGGTATCAAAATTATGTTAATCCTATGCGCCTGGATTTTCCCCTTGGGCATGACTTTTTCCTATTGTTTTATTAACCATGAAAAAGATTTATTTGTTACAACTAAATATTAATGGTTTTGAAAGGTGGTCAATGCGATCTTGGATGAATTTTTGGTTATCGCAAATTCGGCGGCTACTTGGCAAGAAATTTCATTCTTCCAGATAAGTTTTAGGAGCGAGTTTTGAGTGGTGCTGAGTATATTGACTGGATATTACTCACGTCTATTTTCTAACATAAATAATGGATTTTCTCCGCTCTTTGATGATCTATTGTTTCCATATCTTCAAGGATTTTGTCCGTTTCCATTTATGGTTGTGAAATTAATATCGAACTTTTTTCTTTGGTTAATTTTTCGCACTCGTCAGAAAGTTTTAATTTTGATAAAGCGCACTGTTCCGAGGGGGGGGAGCGTTCTTACAGTTATTTCGCTAGTCTTTTACGCGTTTCCATTTTTAATGTGTTCACGTCTTTAACTCGTTTGCGTTGGTGCAAAATTTCCGCACTTTTGCTGTTAGTTCTTCGCGTAGTTGTACACTTTACTTTAGTTTTCGAACTTCACTAGGTACCGAAAAGTTTTTATGTTAGCTCACTAGTTAAATCGGTACAAATAAAAAAAAATATATATGTATATAAAATGGAACAATAATACAATCAATGTTATAAATTTAAAATAAAATTTACACATACGAGAAAAGAGAACCTCATGATCAATCATGCGTAAAAAGAAATTTGAAAAAAATTCTCTTAACCTTGTTCTGTTTTATTAATACAAGAAGCGTAAAACAAAAAAAGGTTTTTTGCTTATATTTTTTGTTGTAAATAAAGTTTAAAACAAAAAATCTTAATTCGATAGTCGAATTGATACATTGAACTAACCCTGTTCTATTTCGTATTCAGAAAAAATAAGAATATAGTCATAAATTATATGTACAAAGGTAGGTAGTTGGCATGATGGATGCTTAAGTGGTGAGAAACAGAAAAAGGTTATTATCGTTCTTATGAAAATAAAAAAAACTTAAGATTAATAATTATTGATTTGTTCGAATAGAATTTATTTTGACTTTAATTCATATCTATTCTTTGTTATAAATTTATAATGAAGTTATATTACAATTAAATATCTGTTTTATTCAATTATTGATTCTTTAAGTTAATTAATTTTATATTTAGTAAAAAAAAACATATAATAATATAAAAATCAAAATAATAATATGTTTCTGCGCGGAAAAGAAAAATTTTGTTGTCATTTTTTTAATTTTATACTCAGGTACTCTTTTAAATTACTTATATCTCTTAATTAATTAATTTTCATATTTAGTATAGAAAAAACAATTAGAGTAAAAAAAATAAGAATAGTGGATGTTTGAAAAAATTAATATCGATACAAAAGAATTTTAACATGTACAAAAAATAGTTATGACGTTTAACGAAATTTAATTATAAATTATTATAGAAAAGAAAATTATTTCAATTGGTTAAGAAGTTGTAAGTTCATAACGTTCTTGTTAAAGTATTAGGGTTGAAAATTTATTAGCAAATTAATACAGTAATGTTTAGAAATATTTTTCTTTAATTTTCAAGCATACTGTATTTTTGTTTGAATTTAAACTTAATCGTTCATTGACCCTTAACCGTAAGGGTTTAAATTTGTATAATAAAGCCGTCATCAGGATTTCGGTCTTTGCTTTTGTTAATTCGAATTTATAGTAATTATTAATTGTAAATTTATCGTTATTTTTATTAATTAATTTATTATTATTATTAAGACCCGCTGTTTTAATGATTATAGTTTCAATTCTTGATTGTTCCTTATTCTTTGACATTACTTTACTTTTATAACCGTTAGCGTTTATTTTGGATTTATCGATTTTCAATTTATTGATTCCTTTTAATTTTTCGTTATCATTTATACCCGATTTAATCATTTTATCCATTATTATTTTTCGCTTACTTTCGAATCGTTTAGCGATAATCGAATTTTTACCAGTGACCAGGGTTCCTACACAATTTTTATCAATACTTGGCATTTTTAACTTTTTACTTTGCTTCATAATTTTCTTAATAATTAATTTGCCATTTTTGGCTACTTTATTCGTAATTTTATATTTTTGCCTATCTTTATTGGCTAACCGCTTAATTTTATTTTCGTTCATCCTACTCGGGTCGAATAATTTATTTGAAGCTTTACCTTGATTACTTAAAACTTTTTTCCCATTTTTCTCGATTTCTTCAAAATTTTTCGCGACATATATTCCTAGTTTTCCTTTATTATTATTTAATTTTACCAAAACATTTTCATCACTTTTTTTCTTAAAATTAGTGGCATTTTTATTTATAATTTCATTTACATTAACCGATTTTACGATTTCAATTACATCATTTTCATTCTCAATTTTATCGAAATTTAGTTTAATTGCTTTTTTATTATTTTAGATTTAGCTAACTTAATTTGCGAATTCTCGTCGATCATTATTTGTTCGCGCCTCGATTGAGCGTATGTGGCCGCTTTAACATAATTTTTATCATGAGACAACTTTTTATTTTCGAGAGTTACTACAAGTGGTACAACAAGTAAATCTTTGTTTACTTGTTCTTCGCATACCGTAATTTCATTTTAATTTATGACTGTTTTTATTTTGCGTACACTTACGTTTATCTTACCGATTTTGTTCGGTTTTCTTAAATTTGTAGTTTTGCAATTTTCAGAATTTTCTTTCAACTCATTTTCCTCATTAGACAAGTTTTTATATTTATGGATTATTGTAAAGAGTTCAACATTTTCGTTTGCCGATTTGGTATTGTATTTACTTATAAAATCCAATTCTTCTTCGCATACTAAAATTTCATCGTAGTCTCTGACCGTTTTTATTTTTGTTTCGTTTCGTTCGTCTTTCCTTTGTTTATAATTTCGCGATTTTCAAAATTTTCTGCATTTTTACTTTTAATTTGTTTCAAAGAATGATAATTTATTTCATTGCGTTCTTTTCCGATTTATTTTGAATGTCACATTGTTTTTGTCTTTGTCTCATTTGATAAGTCTTTATTAATTTTATTATTTTCTTTATAAGATTGATTCGAGTTAGGGTAATCATGATGAAAGTCATGACGATAATACTTGTTATTGTTGCTATTATTGTAAAAATTGACGTTAGCGTATCTAGAATTAAAATTAGATTGGTGAAATTCATTTCTTGAAAAATTAGCGTTATATCGGAAATTACTATTATTACTTGCGCGTTTTGAATTAAAATTAGTTTTTGGAAAATTGCTTTTATCGAAATTTGAATTTTGTTCATAATTATCTCGATTGTGTTCTCTTTGCTGCTGGAGCCACTGATTAAAGAGATTTGCCTACCCGAAAATTGTTTAGTGAACTTTTCTTTTAATTTTCGATAACTTAAAAGATCCAGTTCCGGATCCGAATAGAAAAAAGTTTGAGCGTCACCACGTATTTGTATTTTATAATATTCAAAAATTTTGATTCATCCCAATTATGTAATTTAGCGATTTCCTCAATTTTACAGAAATAAGTTGACGCAGTGTGTCCCATTATAGGTTTCAATTTTAAGAATCATGCCAATTGTCATTGACGTGAACCATTTGTTAATTAATTAAATACAAATTATGTGGTTTTGAATTTGGTAAAATTTAATTTCTGGTTTTATTGGCAAATAATTTACTATTCATTGAATTTTTAATTTCAATTAAATTAAGCGTTGAAGAAATTAATTTTAGTATAGTATTAATTTTACAAATTTAAATTAGTTCGAGATTTTATAGTTTAAAAAAAACATTGAGTAAAAGTTGGATAATACAAATTTTGGGGTTTGAAAAGAAATCGTTATTTGATCGAGTATTTGGTTTTAAAATTGTAAAATTGAGATAAAATTTAGATACAAATCAAGAGGAATTTGTGTTTGAATTGAATATTGTATTAAAATAATTAGTCATACGTATTTTAAATGAGGAGTAATGGGAAGATCTTACTTGGTCATGTCGTTTTTCATTGAAAATTGAAAAATTTCATCTTCAAGTACTCTATTTTGGAGTTTCCACGAAATGTGAGAATCGCGAGGTTGTGATCTGATTACGTAACTATTTTTAAGGCGCTCGAAATCTTTAAGATAAGTGGATGGGAAGCTTATTGAGAATGCCACTTATCGTCGATTTTAACAATCAAATGCGATCTCTTGAAATTTACTTCAAACAAAATTATAACGTCGATACTGTAACAACATTTAGGCAATGATTTAAGGGGTTACATCACTTAGTAACATTTATTTTTCGATTTTTAATTGCATGAAAACATGTATAAACTATCTAAAATGATATTCCATCACATTCAGATGTGAGAAAAATTTTAAAAATATTTACAGCTCATTTTAGAAGTCTCTCCTAGCGGTCTGAAATCATATACTCAAACTGATAATTTTAAGTCAGTACAAGACTCGAGGAAGGATTAACGTCGTTCAGAAAGGATGCTGAAGAGCAAAATTTAAACCTAGAAATGGAGCTATACGGTGCTGGTATAGCGGAATGAATGTAAAAATCAGCAAGCCGATACAATATTCAACTTTTCATTTACAAAACTTGAAACGCGTTTTCTCAAAACTACGTTTTTAAAACGGTGTGCAACATAACTTGAGCAATTTTATCCGATTGCCTTAAAAATTTCAGTGTACTTTAGATGTATAATTTATGGAAGTACCAACGATTTTGCGATTAATAAATAATAACATTTTCTATAAACAATTTAAAATCGATTTTTCGTAAAAATTTAAAAAAGTTTAAATGTATGCCAAATTTGTAAAATTAATATTTTATAATAATCACAGGTACTTCCAAAGAAAACTCATATCAAATAAGAAAAATTTTTGTAAAGTTGTAGCTGCTGCTGGACATTGCTACCCTGCACACCGTTTTTCTTTTGATAAAAATCAAGTCTCACTTAATTTACTGCTAGAATGCCATTTTAATATAAAAATCAAAATAAAAATATTCTTGGTTACCTTAAAATATTTACAATAAACCCTCAAAACTATACTTCGATTCCTATATTGGTTATGGAGAAAAAATTCTTAAAATAAGCCTAATTTTTCGCGTCAATGAGTGATGTAACCCTTAAATAAATATTCGACCAAATGCAATTAATTTATCAACTTATTTCAATATCGGTGAATAAACAAATATAAAGATGCTTTAGCTATTAGTCAAGTAGCTCTTAAAATACTTTATTACCTTATTAATTGAAGTGGAACTCTCAGCTGCATTTTAGTGAATTTATTTTAATCAAATTTGGTTTAAATCTTAAATTTAGATATAACAATGAAAAATAAAATTATTCCATACTTTTGGAATTCTGCGGTTTGCTACAATAGAAATATTGTGTTGAAGAATTTCTTAATTCTACATGACAAAAATATGCATTGGCAGGGTTTATGATGTACAGAGGCGACAGTAATGATTATCATAATCAAATTAATTCGTTGGGATACTACTTTGGATAAAAGAAGCAGTGGTTGGATGGAATTTGATGATTTGATTACAAAATTCCCTCTTCCAATGACGTTGTCCAATGAAAAACATACCAATTGGATTATACCAATCTATGTAGTAATAAATATTATAGAAATTATATATATTATTAACCTTTGAAATTAATATTTGATTCAAATTTTTAAAATTATAAGGTTAAATGAACAATAAAATGAAACATTATTTGTGAGCTTTCAGCAATGGTTACTGCTGTCATCAGACGTTTAATAATAATAGTCTATTATTGTTTAATTGTTTTGTTTTATTGTTCATTTAACCTTATAATTTTAAAAACTTGAATCAAATAATAAATATTATATTAATAAAAGAATAAAAATGATTTACATTAACGAATTTGACCCAAAATCTAACCAGCTCTAAGTTTCAATACAAAGATACAAAATACTAAATTTAATTTTAAAATTCTTATTACTTTTGAAGTATTTTGTAAAAACTCGGTTTGGGTAACAATAATTAAATTGTATTGAAGAATATTTTTATATAATTTTTATAAGCTAATATTTACAATATAAAATTATTTACTTTACCTACATGATATTAAAATATCCTCAAAACCTCAAGCAACCTTAAGGGCTTATTCTTTAAACAAACTACAAATTTAATTATACACAAATTTTTATATATATGTTATGCTCTGTGTTTCCTTCTAATAAAACTTTAATTATTAATTTCATTAATTTATACTAAATTGTAGCATAAATTCAAATTATTTTTATTTTACTTGTTTTAACCCAAGGTAAATAGAATATTTATCGGTTATTCTGACACTATTTATTTTTAAAAGAATGACCCTATGTAATTTTTATAAATTGAAGTTAAAATACTCAAGTTTTTCATGAAGTTAATTTTCCTCCTAATAAAATATGTAGTATGCGTTTATTTAAAATATTCTTTAGTCGGTTTTTCTTTTATTAAAAAAAATAAGAAAATTTACTTGTTAATGTTTACTTGTCAGTTTACATCTATGCTGTAATTTCAATTTTATTTTAAATTTAATTTCTACCATAAAAACAAATTTCAAAAATTGATTTTTTAGTCTTTTTCGTAGAATTAATAATCTCAATTAAAAATCAAATGTTTACATTTCACCTATTCCAGACCGTTCTTGCCATTCCTTTTTAAAAATCGGATGTGGCCATGCCCATGACTTTATCATACTTTTATTAAATATTAAAAAATAATTTTAATAATAAAAGAAAAAATATTTTCCATTAACCAATGTGATTCAAAATCTAATCAGCTCTAAGTCTAAATATAAAGATACAAAATACCAATTTTAGTTTTGAAATTCTCATTAGTTTTTGAAATATTTAAAAAAAACTAATAATAAATAAAAGATTTAAAAAAAATTCCTTCCATGAACCAATTTTATCCAAAATTTAATCAGCTCTAATTCCTGCCATAAACATAACAAATTTCAACTTTAGTTTTGAAAATCCTTTTAGCTTTTTAAAATATTAAATAAAGGCTAATATTAAATAATAAAATTTAAAATAATAAAAAACAATTGTTTTTATAAACAAATTTTAACTAAAATTTAATGAGTTCTAAATATCGATTATAATATGCGAAAACCTAAATTTAGTTTAGAAATTCGTATTACTTTTCGAAATATTAATTAAAACTAATATTAAATAATAAAACTTAAAAAATAAAAACAATAGTTTTCATAAAACAATTTTAACTAAAATTTAATCAGTTCTAAATCTCGACATAAGTATGCTAAATCCTAAATTTCGTTTTGAAATTCTATTAGTTTTGAAATATTAATTAAAACTAATATTAAATAATAAAATTTAAAAAATAAAAAAATAGTTCCGTGAATCAATTTTAGCCAAAATCTAATCAGCTCTAAGTCTCAACATAAGGATACAAAATCCAAAATTTTGTTTGAAAATTCCTATTAGTTTTGCTGTGGTCGCACACAAAATTTGACCACACACACACTACACACACATCACACACACACACACAGACATTTTTTGGAAATGGTCTTATTTTACTCAGGGGACCTCAAAAAGTGTAAATCCATCAAAATCTCAAATTTTTTTTCTGCACGAAAACAATACTTTCTCATATTACATAATATGATAAAGTAAAATGGACTTCTTTATATAAAGAAATTTTAAAATTGCAATTTATGGAAAAAAAACTAATTTTTTGATATTTGCATGCTATGTGTTACGCCGTTCACCTAAGACGATGATTTATTTATAAACAAAATTTCAGCATAATACTTGTATAATTTGTGATTTATTTTAATACTTTTTAGTCTAATTTAATTTTTCTTATAGTACTTAGTTAAAGGACTTTTCACAGTTATGGTCATCGCGCTATCCCACAGGCGTGTGTGATTCGAACCCGCGACTACTCATTTGTAGTGTCGCTTACGTTTTCCGAGACGTCCCGGGCTGGGATAATTTACCTTATCAATTTTGGTTAAATTGACAAAGCATTTTAATAATCTAACCTTTTATTGGCTTTATTAAATTTGTTTTATTTTTATTACAAGTAATTAATTATTATTTCAAGTAATATTTGAAAATTTTAACTTCTACTCTGCATTTTAATTTTATTTGTACCTACCTAAAACTGGATTATTTGCTACCCAAACTGATTTAATTTAACCAATATTTCTAAAAATTTTACTTTTTGGTCGTGATTATAATTTACAATAGGCACCTTTCCAAAATATTCATCTCATTATTTTGAACTCGATTTATTTTTTCACCCGACGCCCTTTAATTAACGTTAATTTTTTTACCTATTGGGCATTTTCATTCATTTTATTTCCTTTACATTTGTCTATGGGCACGTTATTTTTGTACTTTATGATTTCGCGTATAATTAATTCTTCGCTAATATCAATTTCTAAGTAATATTTTATTTCCCTATCTTTTTCGCGAACCATCGATTTGTTAAAAATTATTAAAAGTTAAAGTAAAAAATTTTCCTGCATTACTTTATTGTTTAAGGTTGAAGACCATCCTGTATATCGTATGTGTAGTATGATGTGCACCTAAACGAATTTACTGAGTAACAATGTACAACATACCAACTTAAAACTTGCATTGTTTCTTACAATAATTATAATATTTTATTTCTAAATTTTAAACAATTTACTTTAAAAATTAATTAGCCCTTTTCATTTTCAACATTTCCTCATTGTGTATTTAAAATTTCTAATTGACTTAAACCACGTATTTATTTTGATCTTGCAATTTAATTTGGCAAAATTCGGCGATATTTACAATCAGAATACGACCACGGCTCTCCACCATGTCGCAATATGGTTATTGGTTAAACTCGGTTTGGGTAACAATAATTAAATTATGTATATTAAGAATATTTCTACATAATTTCTATAAACTAATATTTACTTATTATATATTATTAAATATATGTATTCACCTCAAGCAACTTTAAAGGGTGCACAGTCTTACGACTCACAACTACGTCCCTCGACTTACAACTTTCGACCAACTTATTTTACATCATTCCATCGTTCACACAACCATTTAGCTTATCTTCCATTTTCTATGGAAATTTTCCATTTCCGTTCTTACTTGATGGTACCACCATAAGCTATTTGATGAAGGTGTTCCTGTTCATTACATTATTGAGTTTATTAAAATTTATTTTATACACAGGGTGGACATATGTGACAATATTTCGTTTGATGCGGATTTGTAGCAAACTTATTTGAGCGCGGCTGTATGTAGATGGAAACTGCAAACAATAAAATTATTATTCACTGAAACATTTTATTTGATTTTCAAAACCACGCATTTATTTTGATGCTGTGCAAATTTAATTATAAGTGTCTTATTGGGCTATGCAGGTGACGAATCAGGACCTGCAATTGGGAACTCGACAGGAGTTCTTAAAGCAAGGGTTTTAATTACATGCTACAGCAGATTGTTAAAACAAAGATTAATGAAAATCAGTAACATAATAGTATAGATAAAATATAAGACTCAAAGAACGCACCTGTCTGTATGGGCGGGTCATCCACAAGGGACGCACCAGCCAGTGTTGCTGCTGATAGTTCAGCTGATTTGTTATTATTTTCATGTTTGGTGTCCATGTAGTGAAATGCATATTCATCTCTAGGAGCTCCCACCCTCTCGGAGCCTCAAAAACGTAACAATGCAATAGCGCCAGATTTACCCGTAAGATACGGCCCTCAGAGAGGGAGGTACTTGCGTACTCCATCCTCCCCCAAAGGAGTCGTCCTGCAGAGCCTCTGGCGGAACAGCGCAGTCGATCAATCAGGGTGGACTAGTCCTGTAAATCTTAGCCAAAGTGAAATGTTGCTAGGTCCAAGAAAACTGCAACCGCTCCCGGGGGGCTCAGCCACCAGAAGCCTTTCATCTCACCGCACGGGTTTCCACGCACGGCACAAATACGCGGGTGCCTGTATCAGTCCGATTTCTCCACAGCGGCCGTCATCCCGATTCATTAACACCCCGATTGGTCAAGCACAGAGGGTTTTTAGTCGTCGGCTTGAACTCGGGGTGCCAAAACAGACCGAGAACGAGGGAGTTTCAGATCCCTGTCCCGTATCCTCACAGGTACACGCCCACAGCTTCCTAAAAATACGCAAACCCCCTCACCACGTCAAGGTTCAGGCACATTCGAGGGGGAGATTGTGGGGATATTGGACAGTTAAGTGGACTGTAAAATTGCCGATTTTAAAATTTGGAAACGATTTTGTTAGAAAGTGTTTGTAAGCGTTTTCGTTTAAATTTATTGGAATTGATTTGCAATACAATAATTAAGGAAGACGATCCAGAAGCATTAATTGACTGTCCCTATTGTGTAAGTCGGGTACAGGGAAGCAAACTAAGTTTGCATATTAGCAAGGTAAATAAGAATGTACAGGGCTGGCAGCAGTGCGCTAAATGCAGATCACAAAGTCAACGATTTAGCACACCATCTGGAGGAAAAATGTGGTGCGATGGTAGAATTGCAAAAGAATGCAAATGATGGAGGAGGCGTATCCACAGTTCCTGCTCCACCTCCATGCAACAATAATTTTGGCGATGTAGAAAATTGGGATATGGCGAATGATCTTTCTTATGATCCACTTGAAAACACGAAAAATAAAAATAATATACGAAGATCGTATGCTTCTGGAATACAACCTGCTCAACAAAATTAGTTGTTTTAGAGGTACGTGTTACAAGGCCGAACTTACTGAAAGGGAAAGTACATTAGACATCGGAAACGCATTCAGCACCGCAAGATGAAAATTCGTAATTAAGACTCTAATAACGAAAAGTATAACACCTGGCCACTCAAACCTCATCAAGAGCTACCTGACTGCGAGAAATCAAGTTCAAGAGAACCAACTTTACACCTTGTTAGAAGTGACCAGCGGGGTCCCACAAGTCTTCGAACTAGATATGCCAGAAGATATCGAACGGGTGGGCTTCGCAGACGACATAACAGTCATGGCGGCCGCCAGGAGCCAAGGCGAATCAGAACTAAGGATTAATGCTGTAATCGAAACCTTCAAGAGATGGATTGAAGCCAGAAGTCTCGCACTGGTGCCAGAAAAATACGAAGCCCTTATGGTGACCGGAAGAAGAAATGTTCGACAACCGACCATTATGGTGGGACAATATCGCGTAATCCTCAACAAACAGATTACGATCCTTGGAGTGGCGCTAGGGGAAGATGGTGCAGAAGGTGGAGAGAAGTTACACGGCCCTCTCAATGACAAAAATTCAGGCTCCAAACACCACAAAACGCAGGGTCCCCTCATCAGTCGTCCACCCGATAATCCTCTGCGGGGCTGCCATGATTCCAAATAATGAACACCCAAAAATATAAAAATAACCTTTTGAAATTACAGAGGAAAATTGCATAAAGAATCTGCTGCTAATATAGAACCGTGTCTGAGAGCGCTATCCTGATTCCCAGGATTCCCACCTTACCCAGACTCCGACAGGGCACGAGTACTTCAACTTCTATCTAGCCAAAATTGGAAAGGTGACATTCCCAAATTGTATATACTGCAACCAGGCACCCGATACAGCTAAACATTTTTTTCAATTGCACTACAATTTTTATCTGCCCTGAATTGAATATTCAAATAGAATATCTTGGAGTACTCATCGTGTCGTCTTTTGGTGCGGAAAAGTCTGGTCTGATATTGAATTTCATTAATTTTCCTAGTACTGATTCATTATTTCGGTGCTTTCGCTTTCGTTAAGTTCGGCCTTGTAACACTTACCTCTAGAACAACTAATTTTCGTTGCGCAGGTTGTTTTCCAGAAGCATACGATTTTCGTATAATATTTTTATTTTTAGTATTTTCAAGTGGATCATAAGAAAGATAATTAGCCGTATCCCAATTTTCTAAATCGCCAAAATCAATATTGCATGGAGGTGGAGCAAGAACTGTGGATATACCTCCTCCATCATACGCATTCTTTTGCATTCCACCATTGCACCCCATTCTTCCGGCCAGATGGTGTGCGAAATCGTCCACTTTGTGATCTGCATTTAACACACAATGTTGCTTGCTCTGTACATTCTCATGTACCATGCTAATGTGCAAACTCAGTCGGCCACCCTGTACCTGTCTTATACAGTAGGGACAGTCTACTAATGCTTGTGGATCGTCTCCCCTTAATCATTGTACTGCAAATCAAGTTCAATAAATTTAAACAAAAACGTTAACGCTTACAAACACTTTCGAACAAAACCGTTTCCAAATTTTAAAATCGGCAATCTTACAGTCCAGTTAACTGTCCAAAAGCCCCACAATCTTTTTATTTGAAGATTGCAATTCTGTGATCGGCACTGAAAAGGTCATAAGTAGATAGGATTTGTATGTATGTACGAAACTTATGACCTTTAAGTGCCGACCATAAAATTATTTGCAGTCGGTTTTCATTTTTAAAATGTTTGTTATAATGTTGATTATGCTTGGAATGATGTTACTTTCTTAAGTAACATTTTATCTATTAACCAATGCCTTGTTTTGGTTGCCCCTACAACAATGCAAACAATTGGAAGCAACTAAAAATTCTCCCTTCTTTACAGGCGATAGAACGTGCAAATGGCATCACTTTTTGCTTATAAAATTTAGTTGAATAATGTTGGTGCCGAACGAAAAAATTAATTTTTATATGTTCACGAGTTGGCGTTTGGCAATCATTTTGAAAAATTTTGAACGGCATCTAGTACCTGACCTACATATTTCTTAGAGACAACCTCCATGTGGTGGTACTATTATAATCCCACATTATTTTGTGCACTTTATTGCTACCAGAAAGAATAATAATTTCAACCCGATTACCGGACATTCTTATCATAAGAATTTTGTGTATTCAATAGATGAAATGAGTGGCTCAGTGCGATACTTGCCCAAGCCACAAAATTTAAATTTTTGCGATTGTGTGTGCATCGTGCTTTAAAACATTAATAGTTCTTAGCGCCAAAGTTGCTTATCCGTAGTGACAAAAAAATCATGGATGCCACCTGTGAGCAACTTTAGCAATCCGAACATAGTGCGTCAT
Source organism: Lycocerus yunnanus (assembly GCA_036346125.1). NCBI lineage: Eukaryota > Metazoa > Arthropoda > Insecta > Coleoptera > Cantharidae > Lycocerus > Lycocerus yunnanus. Next base: position 32,709 of record JARFIX010000475.1, on the reverse strand, counting down.
GTGTATGCCAGTCTTGGTCGAAAGCGTCGACGTTATGAACTTTGATGAGTTATTAGGCGATGACAGTGATAATGACCCAAACTATATACCCAATGAACATTCCTCAGGTAAGAAACATTTTACATGCATATATTATATTTACTCTTAAACGTGTATAAACAACGTTTTTGTTATAAATTTAATGAAGGTTAAGCATGTGTGGTTCTGGCTAACAGTAAAAACAACATCTAACTTTAGGCATATTATTTTAATAATTTTATTGAAAAATATTGTCTGTATACACGAAAATCTAGTGTGTTGTCATTTAGTTTGGGGTTATTATTTTCTCTAAAAATATTTGGTACGATTCATAAAATTTTCAGTATACATATTTCAAGACTTTGTAGGTTAGGCATGTCTATATTAGTTGAATAACAAACTGGAGAACCTAAGTGGAGGATTTTGAATAGTGCCAAAAGAGGTTCGAGAGAATACTCTAGCAAGATGTAGTAATTCGGCAACACGATTGGTAACAGCTGTTACACTTTCTTTCTTTACTTAGATTTCCAGTTATTTAGGTTGATAATTCTATTGCAATTCTACTGCAAGAAAACGAAACGAAGTACAGAATCAATCTAAATTAACTACTTCCACTTAGGCTTTCGATTATATAAATTATTAATTTTTATATTTGCACTGTAATTTTTAACCTAAAAATTGTTATTTAATAGAATTCTTAATTTTGCTTACCAATTTTCAACATATTCATACACATTTGGAAATTTTAAATGAAAATTACCATACCAATTTGGCCCATTTTCACGAAATTTGTATAAATTTCATTTGTATAAATTGAAGACAACAATGTGCAATAAGGTAGAACAATACCTAAACTGTGCTTGTTTACCATAATTATGAATCTTAACTAAAATCGTTACATGTTACGTTAATTGTTATATGTACATGTGTGCAACCAGAATACCAAATCTTCTTAAATAACCAATTGTTACAGTATAACCAAATTGCTGTGTTTAAGAGGTTGTTATTTGCAATCAGAATCGCACCGAATATCTGGGGTTAAACAATGATATATGTTACGAGCAGAGTTGATGTACGTCAGTAATGTAAACTAATCAGACCAATAAAGATGACGATAGAAGGAATCACTGCATACGCCAGGACAGAAGTAGGCGAAACAGAGCGATTCGAAATAAACAATGGCGTGAGACAAGGAGACGCTCTGTCGGTAGCTCTTTTCAATATAGCTCTGGAGGAAACTTGAAATAAGCTGGCACACAATGGCAGAAAATAATACACCGCCTACTACTACTACTGGTGCGACGGCGGTGCCTGAGCATTCTATACACATCCAACTTAAAGGTGGCAATCGTAATTGGAAACGTCAATTCCATCTAAATGGAACGATAAGCGAGATGTCATCATACTTAGAACTGCTCACCATCCTGAATTAATATGTCAGAATTGACATGGCAAAAGAGCAATTAAGCCTATTAAGAGTATAACAAATTCATGCCAGAATCAGATCAGATGATTTCATATTATTCGTGTCCAAAAAACATTCTGGTTTGGTAAAAAAAGTGATATGCTTCATTTATTAAACATTTCCGTTTGGAATTCTTATTTCATTTTTTCCAAGAACCGCTAAAAAAGAGACGCAATACATCGATTTTAAAAATATATTATTAAAATCTTTATTAGATACCGATTTAAATATCAAAGATGCTTGCAAGTTAATCAAGTTTTCGCCAATACATTCAACATCTGCATCTCAATCTGCATATGCATCGAATATTCGACAAGGCATTCGGCATTATTAAGAATGGTATTAGAATGGTAAAGAGTGGTATTGAGAATTAATACCACGTTCAGATAATTATCTTTGAAAAGCGTACCATTTGCGGTGTAAGCAATGTTCTGCGGAGAAAAGAAACCAATCTTAGGTGTAAGACATGTCAAGATACGCCGGTACTCTATGCAAAGCAACGCTTTGTACAGTATCACAAATAAATAATAGTTTTTCAAATAAAGGTTTTAAATTACTACAGGTTATTATTTCAAATTGTGTTAACTGCTGTAACAGTTTTATTCCACGACAATAAAATTTTCTCCCTCATCGGACAGATCTGCTAATAACAGTGTCAATTTTATTTTCACCTAACTTATTCATGAAGAATATAAACTTGGCAGAAACTTGGATAAAAAAAACCATATACAGCTTCAAAATATGAGTGATTTTCTGAGGACCTTCAGGAATTGCCGATTGTCCGCCAATGCGTTAAATAAACATTTAATTTAATACATTGTTCTTCTTAAAGCTTTTCCTTAAAGATTCTTCAAAGTACAAATGTAATTAAAGGAAAGTTATTTGAAGATGACCAATATAGGATAGTTTTTGTAGCGGAAAAGTCGAGCTTCTTAAAAGTGTTATTTTATTACCAGATAGATCTACGAGTTGGTAACTGTTGAACTAAAGAGACGTACGAAAAAGTGCGATTAGAATGTTTGGGTGCTTTTCTTGATTATAGAGATCTTAGTAATACAATGGCTAGCCACTATTAGTGATGTAACCCATGCTGAAGAAAATAAATAGGTTATCAACTTAAAATGGACTAATAACAGTTAAAGGTTAATACGGGCGAGCCAAATGAAACCCTTAATACGCAGGGTTAGATTTCAAAAATCTGAATTTGAGTTTTTGGACACGGCTGCAATAAATACCTCATTCAATTAACAAGAGACGGATCCATTATGCAAGTATTGTGGATGAAGGACTGTCAAGTCCACCCTTCCTGGCCTCGCAAACAGTACCAAAGTGTAGCAGATGCTAGTGGTACAGAAGGAAGTGACAGTGAAGATAGTGATCCATACAGTGCATAAGTGCAAAGGACGACAACAGAAAGACGATATTTCCGTGATGACAAAATTACGAATAGAGCAAGATGACAACCAACACGATGCCCCGAAGAAATGTGAAGAAGTGGGTGAAACCCCACACTTCCGACTTGGATAAAGTGGGAGTCTTTTTCAAGACTCTTGCATCCCTGCTCAATGCTAAAACAAAAAAAAAGGTACTAGCTCATGTTGAATAAAATACAGTATCAATAAAAATAAACAATGTACATCAAAACAAATGTATTTATTTTTAATCTTTTAGTTCTACTAAAAGTAGCATTAGTACAATACAGCTCATTCATAAAAAAAATTCAATCCAAATAAATATTTCCATTACAGGCCAATCAGCCTACCATCAGGCTTTCAAAACTACAAACTTTGATATTTAATTTTGAATACACGGGCAAACTCGAGAAGTTTCGATATCTTCTAAAAATTATAATCAACCATATCATTTTTTATATTATAATATTTTAAATAGATGCTACACAGCACTACAAAGGAACACAAAAAGGAGAGTCATAGCATTCCTAGTGCAGTTCTAGTGCATTTTAATCAATTCGAATGCTGTACGCAGCCAGCATTTACTACTCGCCAAAAGATAAGGACACTATCCGAGGAAGCTGCATTTGTACTGGCATCCACCCTATCAGTTGACCTGTAAGCCGGAAAAATGGTAAGAACCCGCCCTTTAAATGCAACACTGAACAAAAAAAAGTGCAGCAATACTGAGAGTCATACCTATTTTGCACTTTTGCAGTGTGAAATTTGTACTACATGCAATATTTACAGAAAAATTTTTAATACCAAAATTAACTTTTCATTTTTTTTTCCAAATATTTATGTTCATTTTGTACAGCGTATGAAAGAAATCTTTCAGGTGAAGAAAATATTAAGTTGCAAGAAAAATTACCAAGACTAGAAAAAATAACGACAAAGATTTTACTAGCTTGTAAACTCCTGATATCACTGTGGCTATATACGATTTACAAGCAGTCATACCTCTGCCAAATTTATATAATTTTACCATTTATACAGCCAAAGAAGGAATTGCAAAACCTGGAGCATTAAAATTGCTACAGGCGTTTACACTTTCTTCGTAGATCATTGTCAGGGACAAAACGAAGTTATATTTTTCACTCATAACTGTGTGGCTCAAAGCAAAAATAAGTATCTACATATTTTTTATGTATTTACATGCTGTAAAAACACTCGAAATTACAATAATAATGCATAAATACTTAATAGTGAGCCACGTAGAAAACGAAGTGGATTCCATTCACTCTTGCGTTGAGAGAGAAAAAAACGGATTCTAAAACGAGGTCCAATTTATGTACCAACCGAAGTAATGGATTATTAAATCGTCAAAGAAAACAGGATTCCGATATCACGTTAAAGAGATGGAAACCAACAATTTTCTTGATCGGAACAAACTTTCAGTTAAAATAGGTAACAACTTTTCCATAAATACTAAAGAAGTCAAATGTACTATGTGGAACAATGTAAAAATGATACAAGTTAAAAAAGTTGTCCCAAAGAGAAATTTATTATAGAACTTCTTACGATCAAGAGATTTTAACACGATTAACTTCAGATATAAAATGAGAGGTAGAACGGCAGATAATATAGGATTTAAATTTCTTGCACATCAGAGAATGGATGAATGGAGCTCGAGACCGAAAAAAATGGTCCAACGTGGTTAAACAAGCAATGAGTCTGCAAGACCCATAGTAGAGCTGCCCACTATAGCAGCAAATAAAAAAACAAGTACGCTTTCTCTTCAAATGCAATACTCAAAACGAAAATCTACTCAGCTCAACCGTTCCTATCGTTAACGACGAAGAATTAATGAGAGATGGGGAGTTATAATAATATACAATATTATATTTGTGTTTTTTTATGGAAATTATTCGTTTTGTGAATTATTTCTTTAGAAAATCGAGCCTTTTTTTCCTAAAATAGAAAGAATCGCTGCTATAAATCTATTTTCAAGATTAATAGATTCCTAAAAAAGAATTTTATATTTTCAGAATATTGGAGGTACGAACCCTATTAAAAACAAATTTACATTTTTTATGCCAATGTTACAAAACCCTGAAACGGAGGATTACCATGATGTATTTACCGCTAATCCCAAGGTTCTTCTTCCTCTTAAGACCCTAATCTTCTCAATTTTCCTGGACGGGGGGGGCGTGAAGACGCGGACCAACAAGTGGAGCATTTAAAATGTGGTGCTGGCGACGTATGCTGAGAATCCCAGGACAGCAAAGAGAACATACTGCAATATTGTGGACACGTAATGCGTAGAGATGGATCAAACGTGATAAATTTGGTAGATCAGGGGAAAGTTAAAGGTATGAGACCTATAGGCAGAACACCCAGTGGACGGATCGATCAAATTAAAAATATATTCAAACGACTCCTGCGGAAAACAATGACATTTTGCAGCAGACCGCAAGAATTGGGGAGCATGGTGGGCAGCTGCGAATGAGCCATCGGAGATCACGATTCCTCAATGATAAAGATGCAACTTATTTTGTGCCAGTTAAGTTTTATTAATTTACGTACATTTATTGTTTAGGCCAAAATGGTTTAAATTAATCATGACGTTTGGGATTACGTGTTTCAAACCATTATAGTGAAATATTTATAAAAGCAAATAAAAACATTTAATAATTGGTCCACCTGATATACAGAATTTGTTACTTATTATTGCAGTTGTTGTGAAATTTTTATAAAGAGATATTTAAATATATATACTGGCTATAATTTTATTTTCCATTGCTTAGCTAGCACAATTAGTAATGTTAGTACGGGATAAACGAAAATAATAATTATAAAGGCACTTTTCATATTATATCATGTTAATTTTATTGTGCATTATCATCAAAATTATTTTTTTAATAGCATAAGTAAACATTGAACTTGTCAGCAGTAATGCACCAAGTTCAATATTTAGCTGCATAAGTCATGCCGCGTAGCAGACAAAAGTCGAACCGTCAAAACTCAACCAGATAACCAAAACGTGAACTTTAAAAGCTATTACTAACTTGAGTCGACGCAACAGAGTTACAAACGAGAGAATTTGCGAAATCTGGAATCTACAAGAAATACTGAGATAAACGAGAAAGACGAATATTTATCTTATAAAATAGTTTAAATAAGCAGTGTGTCCTCTTAAACAAAGATTGTAAATAATTAACTTTCTAATATTACGTTTGTTTCAGGACACCGAAAGCCATTCAAATAGCTCCACCCAAAATAAGAGAGAGAAATAGAAATTGGATGTAGCAGATTTGCGCCATTCTATTGATACTAAAGAAGATTGTGTTCACCTCTATCGACACTGTATATAACTAGAAGACACCCTCCAACTCCAAATAAAGGGAGAAGAAACTGAGATTCGCCGTCCAAATCCCGGCTCAACCAAAACTGTTTATGGCCAAATGCTGGCTCTAATCAGCAAATGGGTAAGAGGGCAGAGAGGAGAGTCGAGGACAAGCGCCAAATGACAAGTCCGCCAGAGTTAATCTCGCTTAGTGAAATCCGCATAGCGATCAAACCTGAACGCAGACCTGGCGGAACAAAATGGGTACGATCCCAATTAAAAATGCCCACAAAAAAAACCGCACAAGACGAGGTGTGGGCTAAGCCCTGGTATCCCAATTCAGGATAAGACCTGACCTAAGATTTGGCAATTTACCCATATGGCCGTAAGCAGCGAATCTGAGGTGTACCCCAATTTTTATTATAACTACACCTATTGAAGAATGTGAAACGAAAATAGACATTCCGGGAAGCTTGCCGATTGAAATTTTCCATGAAATTCTGCTGTACTTTCCGTCACATGATATGTATAGCGCTTCGAAATGTTGTACAAAGTGGAAAGATCATATGGAGTCTTCCTTGAAAAGAAAGTGTAGGATCGAACGTTATTTTTGAATGCAAGGACGATTTAAAATCGAAATTTTATTGGAATTTTATGGCAAAAGTTTCTCACTGAGAGGTAAGTTTTGATATTTTACTGTTCTAGAATATAGAACGTTGCATTATGTCAAAGGTATGACGTCGTCGAGCATAATTTTTCTCTGTGACGTCATGACAGAGAACGTATTCCCGAATTACTATTGCTGATAAAGTTGCCAAAAAAATTGGGTTAAATTAAGTTATAAAGAAATCGTTGTACAACACGGTTTCATTTATTGGCTCATGAGGACTGTAGTACCAAGAATTCATTATATTTCTGATGACGTAATTATTACAACTACTGGAAGAGATCTAATAGATCTAATAGAACTTGTGGTTATCAATTGTACCACCGGAGTTGTAAGGATTATATGTATGTGCGTACAATCGACTTTGCCCACACTTTGACCAAAGTTCGGTACGGGCTATGTGCAAATCAACCCAGTAGAAATAATTGAAAATCGTTTAATTGTAGTATGGAAATACAACCATTGTGCTGAAAATTATAGTCATTTGAAGTCGCCCGTAATTATATATGTATTTTACAGTATGGAACATAGAAACTGGAGAACTACTAATATCGTCAAAAAAAAAGAGAGTTTTGAAGAAGTGCATAAAGCGATAATTTATAAAGACCTGCAAGGATGCCATTTATTTGCCATTTGCAATTATATATATTTTTTTCAATAGAGTTACGGTTAAAAATATGTCTTTTGAAGCATACAATATCCATATACAATATCAAATAGGATAGCTTGGACTGCAAGCAAAACTATATTACCAGTGCATGTCATCATAACGATAAAATTATCCTGGCGAACTACTCTGGAACAAGACTAATGATGGATTTGGAGTATACTAAATTAATGACACTTAAGTGCTGCACTTTTCTGTTTAAATATATATTTTTTTAATTTTGATACGACGGCTGATGCTTCTGTAGCCCAACAAAGTACAAGGGATATTGTTACATACCTTAAACTTATACCCGACTTTGATGGGAAAAATAGCGGATTACGAAATTTTATTTTTCAATGCGAAAGCATATCCAACTTTATTGGGGATAGTAAAGTAGGTAATTTTTTAAAAACTTGTAAGCTTCCTTTTTCTGAACATCGATAATTACATATCGACTGCTGAGATGTGACACCTCTTATGTGCCAAAACTGAATTTTACAGGAGAAGTAAAAACTTGATCATAATTGAATAGCTTTCTTTAGTGGTTTGATTTTATTAATATGGGAATTAATAACTAATTCTGATTGAGTATAAATGTAAACTACGTAGATCTTTAAAAACTCATTTAAGAATTCACACTATCAAGAAATTGCTTTCATGTCGCACATGTGACTATAAATCTGTAAATCAAAATCATTTGGATTGTTATCCATCTAAGAACTCATATGAGCGTAGAACAGTTTCTGATTAAAATTAGTCAAGATAAATGTCAATTAATTCAAATATTTTAGTTAGTTTAATATGTTAATTTAAAGAGTTAATTTAAAAACTCTTATTAATTATCGACAACCGTTTGGAAAAGAAAAATAAAGATTCGTAATGCAATGCTATCACCTTAATTCGGGAGCCCTAATTTCATTTATATTGAGTAATTCGTGGTTTATGCCATTTATTTTCAAAATATTGTCACACGTGAAAATAATAATTGGAAAAATCAAAAGTTCATGAACTTAAAATAAAAAGTTCTGCAAAGCAAAAGTCGCGGAAAGGCACTTCCGTTGCCAATAAGGGAAATTGACGAGTAACCGATGTAGATCTTTAAGATCAGCAATTAGCAAGGCACGAGAGGAAGCGACATGAAAAATCAAAATGAGCTAGTTGCGTGTGTGCTCTGGAATCGAATAGATCGAGTACAAGCAAGAGTGGCAATGTCGAGTTCCTCCATGGTGATTCTTGTAGTAACTTTAGGGTAAGAAAATGTTAATTATAATTAAGACGAAATTGTAGATAAATAGTCAATTGGGTTTAGATTAAATATTAAATTATAAATATAACTTAGGAGTAATTATTTCTACCAAAAAATCTGAGCTACAACCCTACAGCTTATGTATTGCATAAAATGTATGAATATTCGAGGGTAAAATAAGGGAAATATACATATAAATATGTGAAGTAAATACGGGTTAGTACTTAATTTTAAAACCCGAAAAAGCAATATAATGATGAGTGAAGCACTACAATAGAAATTTCAAAAACGTGCTACTCAAAAATAGCACAAAGGATGGTTACAAAATTGAAAGTCGTTATGAAAAACAGCTGTGAGTTTCATGATCTCTTTGACCAACACCCATTAATAAAATAATAAATTAAATAGATAAATAAAAATAATTTTCATTATATGAAAAAGCCAATGAGAACTGTGAGGGGTTCTTTCTTTCAACTTGATTTGGAACTTTTCTGCAATTATGAATCATCCAAATATCAATCCAAAGTGTAAAAATTTACTCGAGTTGAAACTTAGCTTCAACAAAATTAATCAAAATAAACCAATCAGATTCAGCGACAAATAGTAAGTTGGGAGTACAAGACATTATATTGCACAGTCGAAACCGCGACTTCTTACTCAAAGCATTTGAACAATGTCCGGAAATTTGAAAATGTATTTTCTTACATTTGTGTTGATACTAAATTGTGCTAACGTAACAATGATAAATGTGTTTTTGATAAAGAATTCTCCCAGATCTTGCTTCAATAATATTTCGACAGCTGTAAGTTTTACTTTTATAATTTTCAGTTTCAATTTTTCCAATTTAATTTTTACTTCAGTTTAACGATTTCACCATCTGTCAACGCGGGTGCCGTTTTTTTCTCTTATCGACCGTCGCCGATCAAAATTGCAATTTTACCATTCTAAAGTGTCATTCACGTAAATAATTCGAAAAATGTTTAAATTTTGGTTAAATTATTTTTCAGCGTGCTCGAAGCTTACAGTGACGTAAATGCACAAAGGGTTGCGTTCATGGGTGCGACGTCATGTACAAGAAGAAACAAGTAAGTAGCTAAAATTTTGAAATCAACTGATTTTAATATTATTTTTCAGTTGTTTCCAATCTACGAATTGTTTGGAAATCGTTCGGATGTTGGCAACGTTTCCAATTGTTTAACATCAAAAATGCTGATTCAAAATTTCTCCTCTACAACAGCTCGTCCAGTTTGGCAACAAGATCACGAATGGGAACAAGACCACGAGTACGGTGCACCAGTTTTCACACTGTTCTGTTATTATACAATTGTCTTTATTCTGCATTGTTCTTGTTGTTGTCATCATTTGCAGAGTCAAACTTATAGTACTTCTGTACCAGTTTAAACTCGCCATCTTCAGTATTTAGTGGAAGTGTCCCTTAATGACCCTTCCGTAATATTCGTGGAAATTCCTCCCAAACTTAGCACTTGTTAAAACATCAAGACAATGCATAACTTATATTTTAATTACGGTTGCTCTTCATAATAGTATATTATAACAATGGTAGTAAGTGTGTTATAACCTAGCCAGATTAAATCCCAAGGTGCGTAACCGCGGATTTAAGCGCGGTTATAACACGCTTCACTACGTGGTTTATATACAATTTTTCCACTACTAGGATTGTTTACTCTTATAATAATAATTGTTAATGAATAAAGTAAATCGTTTTAATTATTTATTTCAAATTATAAAACAAATGATAGTTTTTGTTTTGATGTTGACACTTGCTTGAAAATGTTTAATTAATTTTGACATAAAGGTTACATTAAATATCGAATAAAAACTAGTGAACGTGGAATACAAGTATATATGTAGATGTTGACGAAAAATATTTTGTCAAAAAATGTACTATTTGTAACGATAATTGATTGTAATAATAATTATTAATAATCGATTTATAAAGTTTCCAGTTTCAGCTGTCATAATTAATTCGTTTTCTCATTTCGCCTAATTGCTAAAGTCACAAAATTCCAATTTAATCAACATTTTAAATATCAAATTAATCTTATTTATAGACCGACTTTAATTATTTAAACACTATTGATAGCATTTCTTGGTTATGCTAATTTGTTTTACACATAAATTTTCTTTCAAAATGGTCCGAAGTTTCCGGAAAACGCATTTATGTTATTATTAACCTCAGGTGAATAATAAAATATTATTCACCTCAGGTGACAGAAGGCGTGGTTCACAGTTCGATCACTTACGTTGAAATGATAGTGTTTATGGCTAGTAGTGGAAAAAAGCATTTGTTGTTATGAATGATTTTTTGTAGGGTAAGTTTCTTGTATTATTAAAATTTCTAGATTAAACGTCACTAAAAGTTTATTGCTATTTTTTTTCCTTTCCTACTTTCCAGGTGTAATCAAACACATTGCTAATGATATGAATAATAGCATTGTTTATCAAAAGTGATAACAGCTAACATTTACATGGAATTACATCTACGTGAGTCAGAAATTATTATCCAATAATGTTGTATTATATTGCAGTTTTAATAACAAAAAATATAAATATCCATTATAATTGTGAATTGTTTATGATAAAGCATATTTGTAATAAAGAAACGCTTTTATTAAGTCCCAAAAGAATATTAAAGAAATTTTTTTGCTTTAACATTTTTTTTGTTACCCTCCACTTTTAGATAATTTAGAAAATCGTCTTTTTAATTCCCAAATTACGGGGGACACCCAGTCTTCAAGACGACTTGTTTATATTGGGGAACTCAATCCCAACCCTTTTCAAAATAAAATTTAAATCTTATGCTTCAAAATCAAAATTATATAAAAAACCCAAAGTTAAACATGGGGAACTTTTAATTAAGTGCGAGATTACATCCATAAAAATACGACATAATCGATAATATTAAACATATTTTTTCATGCAAAAAAAATAACCTTTAAAATTTTGAAAACTAAATTATCGTTAAAAAAATTTTTAAATTTCCCTACGTCCTTGTAATGCTAAAAAACCTTTAGGTTTAAAGTCCCCCATCCTATCTACCAGATTAAAGCATGTTTGAAAATAGCATAAACTAATGATCCGCTATTACATTATTATAAAATTTGGTCATAAAACCCAAATAATTTTCCCTTACTTGTTTATTTTACTTTTTCAAAAATAATTAAATTATGTTACGTAATATCTATGAGGTACCCTACCAAGTTTCCCGGGCGAAAGGGCCTGTATTTGAAAACCAAACAAAAAACGAACATTTAACATAAAAAACACATTAAACAAAAATTTTCTCAATCATTCCCTAGTTGGGTTTATTAAGCAAAATTAAAAATTTAGGTAACTAGGTTTGGGGTTACAAAACGTAAAATCAAAAATACAATTATTCCAAGAATTACTTAAGTTTTAAAAATTTTTAAAAAACAGCTATCTGAAATAAACAAATAAGTTTCCCAACAATTATTCGAAAAATTAGAACATAAATAAAATTTAAAAGCTTAATCACAAAAATTTTCCCGAAAAAATTTTATTTAAAAATTGTAACACTCATCTTTACTTAATCCTAGTTTTTAAAATTACAATAAAAATCAATTTTTCCAAAATCATTAAATTTTTAATGCGTTTCCCAAATAAATTTCGAAATATTGAACCAGAATTAAACATAGAATAATTGTCATTGGTTCCCAAATTAAAATATGCTTAAAAAAATTAAAATTGTTATTCATCAAAAATCCCATTTACGTTACTAAATTTTTTATTTTTGGTCACTTTCTGTATTAGTAATGCAAATTACCTTCTAAGAGTTATACAATATAAATCCCTTTTCCCAAGGGGCGAAGCAGTTTGAAAAACAGACATGTAATACATTTTTTAAAAATGGCGTCTCACTTAAACCAAAAGTAATATTCACTACGTTTCAGTTTTTTATAATTAAAATTTTTGGGTTATTCGACAAGTTCTTGGCTATGTTTTGGGAAAATTGTTTTTAACCCGGGTACCCTTTTTTTAATTTTGATTACCTATAAAATTTTAAATTTTAGTTATAGCTAATTAAAAATTTGGAAAAGGGTTTTTTCCCACCAAAATAGTTTTCCCCTAACATAAATTTATTTTACATTTATTCCTACAATAAAATGTTTCTATTTGTAATAAAGTTGGAAAGGAAAAATAAATTTTCCCCGGGAAACTTTTTTTAAAAAAATTGAACAAAAAAACCCCTTAAAATCCCACAAGAAGCCTTTTTGAATTGTATTTTTTCTAACTTGAAAAATTGAATTTTTCATAGAAAAAACTATTCTTTAAAAATTTTCGTCCTTTATCTCCCCGACGAATTTCAAATATCGGGAAAGTTTTAAATAAATTTTAACCCAAAAAATTTTTAATTAAAAAAAATTTTAAATTAAAAAAACTATTTCCAATTATTTTGAAATTTACTTTGTGTTAATTCAATGGGGGTAATTATTTCCCCCATAAAGCAGTTTTTAATAAAAAAAATTTTAATTGCGGCCCCGTTAAAAAAGGTAATTTTATTAAATCAGTCTCAAAAATTTAAACCATGTCCCTTTTGGTTAACGTGAGACTTTTTTTTTTAAAAAAATCTTTTGTTAAAATTAATTTTTAATTTTTTAGTTTACCAAAATCTCGAAATTATTGAACCAAATTTAAATTTTTCCAAAAAAAAATTTTTTGATATTTCCACCAAATTTGTTTAAAATTATACTTTTTTAAACCCCAAAATGTTTTTTTTTATTCCAAGGGGTAAAAATCAAATTTTATCCCTTTGGAAAATTGTGTTTAAAATTTAAGTTAAATTAGAATAATTTTGTAGATTTTATTTATTCAAAAATTTTTAAAATTGAATTTTTTCTATTTTTGGAAATTTTATTTATATTTCAAACCATAATTTAAAAGGGGGAATTTCAACATTTTTATTAATTTTAATAAATTGTTTCAAACCTATTTTAAAATGTTTAAAACCTATTTTGGGTTTTTTTAAAGTTTAAAAAACATTTTTTTATAATCCCAATTGTGGAAATTCGGGTTTCCAATTTGAAATTTTTTCAATTTTAAATTTTTTTAATTTTTTATTAACAAACAATATCGTATCGTTTTTTAAAACCGATTATTTCCTACATTAAGGGGTTTTATGTTTTGTATTAAAAAAAATTTAAAATTGCCCCGTTATGTTTTAAATTTTTTGTTATAAAGTCAATATTTTTTCCTTTTAAAAAGCTTTTTAAAATTTTTTAAATTTTTTAAACAAAAAGTTTAAAATTTAAAATTAAACTTTTTTTTTAAAAATTTGGTAAATTTAAAATTATAATTTTCCTTTTTTTGAAAAATTAAACCAACTTTTGTATTTGGTTTTGGTTTAGTTAAAATTCTAATTTTGTTCATAGCAAAATTTACCAATTTTAAAATATACAATTTTTAAATAATACAAATTTTTAAAATTTCCCTATTATATTTAAAATGTTTAAATTTTTAGTTATGTGTTTTTTTAAAATTTTAAAACCCCCAAACAAAAATGGGGAAACTTTTAAAAAATTATACTTAACATTTTTTTGTTTTAGGTATACTAAAAAATTTAAAGTTATAATGTACCCCGAATTTTGAAAATTGAAAAAATTAAAATTTCATTTTAATTTTTAAATTAAAAAATTTCCTTTTTTCCAAATCGTTTTTTTAAAAATTAAAATTGTAAAAATTTTAATTAAATTTTATTTTTAAAAAATAGAATTTTTGGAAATTTTTATTGTTTTGTATTTTAAATTAAAAATTTTTTTAAATAATCTTGCATATTATGTAATTTTAAAAAATTAAAATTTTTAAATTTAAAAAATTTAAATGTGTTTTTAAAAATTAGAATTATTTTTAATTTTTAAAAAATTTATAAAATTAGTAAAAAGTTTTAAAAATTTTGTTAAAATAAAACAAAGTTTGGGATCAATCTTTGTGAAATTTGGTTTATTTAAAAATTTATAATTTTTTTTAGCAATGAAAAATTTTTATTTTGAAAAAAATAATGTTACCCCAAAATGACAATTTTGTGCTTTAATTTAAACGTAACTGTAGGATAATTTTATTTTTAAAAAATTAGTCCCTTGAACTTGAAAAAATTGGGTTTTTTCCCGAAAAACCCCCTTGCAAAAATTTACATTTTTGAAATTTTGGGAAATTTAAACCCAATTAAAATACAATTTTCAAAAAAATAAATGTTTTTTTGGGCAAAACCAAGTTCGCCCCAAACTTAAAAATTTTGTTTGCTTTTAAAATTAAAAACAGTTTTTTTGTGTTTTTAAACTTTCCTAATACTGGGATGTTAAAATAAAATTATTTAGAAAATTAAAAATTAAAATAAATAAATTTAATTTTAAAATCAGCAATTTCATTTTTAAAGGCAATAATTTTTTTGCTTCCCGATTGATACTAAAATTGAAAATTTGAAATATTAAAAAAAGTTAAAAAATAATGTTTTCGATGAAACCCTTTTTCACCAAAAAGGGGAAAAAAGTTAAATAACAATAAATTTAAAAAATAATTTTTTAAAAAATAAATTTAAATTTTTAGTTTTGGAAAAATCTTTTTTTAAATTTAAAATTTTAAATTTATTACTTTTTTGGAACAAATTATTAAACAAAAAAAATAAATGTTTGCAAAACCAAAACTGTTTTTAACGCATTTTGAAACAAATTTTAAAAATTTAAAAAGAATATTTCTAAAAAGTAAAGTTCTGGTGCATTTTAAACATTCTAACTTATTCCGATTAAATTTTAAAAAATACAAAGTAAAAATTACCTTTTTCCGACGTGTAAAACCCAGAGTTTTACGTTAAATGGCCGAAAAAACACATTTACCCAAAAAATTTTTTAATTTAAACTTGCGGGCAAATTTTAAAATTAAAAATGGGGGTTTGTGTTTATTATTAAAAGCACTTACCCAAATTGTTTAAAGTAACGGGAAGTTAACCAAAATTTTACTCAAGGGTGATATCTGAAAAATAAAATTTATAAAATTTGCATTTTGCATTTCCAGATAAATTTGTAAATATTTTATTTACATTCAATTTGCAAAAAGTATTTTAAATACTTCAATATTAACAAGTTTAAATACGGATATGCTATCGAGCGTCAAAAAGTAATCAAAAATCATTTAGTCTGTAAAATTATTAATTTCCCATTGTTGAATTAAATGAAATACTGTCTCGAGTTAACATAATCAAATAAAAATAAGCTCATCCTAACGTTTATTACCACGAAGAATTGATAACAATTTAACGAATAAATTAAAATAAAATGTAAAATTAAATAGTTACTGAAAAGTACGAACAGGCACATTTCTAACAATTTTTAAAAGTAAATTTAAAAAATATGGTTAATTAATTACAAATACAAATTATTCGTACTTTACGATATTACTGCGTACAACTAAAAAATAATATAGAATTATCAATTGCATTCAAAGTTCTTGATCATATTTAGATATTTTATGAATCCAAAACTTCATCTATTATTAACATGCTAACTTAGTTTTATATTGTGAAAATTGATATTTTAAAAAAAATTTTAAATTGTTTCAGGTTGTCCCAATTGTTACAAAATATTTTTGTAAATTAAAAAATGTAAAAATTTGGATGAAAATTTGGGTCCCCCCCACGTGAATAAATCGAATATTATTTTTCAATTTTTCAATATTATTCAAGTAAATAACTCGTAAACGAAATGTTGAGGACGTTGCGAGAAATTTTATATATTAGAAATATTTATGAAAGACAACCTCTACCTTTTAACGCTATAAAATAAAATTATTTTTGTTTTAGCATTTCGAACGTTTTCTTATTGTCCTGAAAATCTAATCTCACTCGAAGATTGTCAAAATAAATTATAAGAGCAAATGCTAATCTGTAGGGACCGAATAACATTAAATAAAAGCCAGAATAATTCCGTCAGAATTTAACGGTATAAAAAATTTTTGCAATTCTCAGCGAAATACTATCATTTCAAACATTACAGGGCATTGAAACGGCTTTTTTTGCAACGTAAGATTAACTCATGTTATTTGATCTTTTCTTTCACTTTCGCGAGATGACTTTACCTTCACTATTTCCGATACTGGATTATTTTCATTTTAGCATTGAATCCAGATTGAGCATACTTTGTTAAAAATTCTTTATTTTACCGAATTGCAGATTTGTTCAAAAATATTGTTCGATATACGTACTTCAATAGTTTGTTTATTGAAGAGTTGATTTTTTGACAACGATGTGAAAATCATACCTCGAATGGAAATGTAGCCATTTAAGTACTAGTACGAAAATGCTATTTACCCCATTTTGGAATCCATGTGAAAGTTGTAAATTGATTTAGTGTCTCGATAGTTCTCGGGAACAACTGCAATCTAATTAAGTAAAAATAATTGTGCCCACCCCATTCCAATAAAACCTACTTACTCAGCCGAGTCAAGAAATTAAACAAAAAACTTCTACAATAAAAATTAAAAACTGTAGAAATATAAATAGCTTAGCACTGCAAGACTAGTAAACAAGAACAAATATTCGGTACAATTCAGATTGTCCATAACAATTTTTATTAAAGTAAAATTTAAAAATTTTATTAAATAATTAATTTCAAAACGAAATTAATTCGATCAGCTTTAGCATATTACTGTGTCATCAGACATTTAATAAAAATAAGTCTGTAAATAAGCATGTGATACCGGAATTATAATATATTGTCATTCGAAATACGATTTCTTGATGCTATGAAATTTTGCAAATATTCTTGATAATCGCAAAATTACATTATTATTATAATTGTAAATGTTTATTATTACTTGTTGAAAAATGTATGTTGTATAAAATATTTTAAAATGTTTCAAGTTTAATGAAATTTGAAAAAAATTATTTTTTGCAATTCTGTTGTTGAACATTTATCATTTCGTACACGTTAATGGCATTGAAAGCGGCATGTTATTGCATTCGTACGATTACACATGTTATTTGAAGATATTTTGTAATCAAAATTGACTTATTATTTAATTGAAATTTATTGTACTTTTGAAATGTATGTTGTTAAATTTTTTAAAATTTTCAAGTTTAATCCAAATTTGAAAATTATTGTTTAAATTCGTTTAATTTACCATTTCGTACAGTTTGCAAAACATGTTTTCTGCACGTACTTCAATTATGACATATTCAAATTTAAGAACTTTATCGCACAAAAACTAGTTTTTTCATTCATTTAAATTGCTAAATTTTGTTAAAACATTATAGTTTACCGATTTGCAATTTGCTAAAATAGTTTCGTCTTCAATAGCGCCTAAAACTATATAAAATAACTAAATTTTAAAATTCTAATTTAAATTTAAAATTTCCAACTATATTAAAAATTTTTTAAGTAAAAAATGTTTGTCTTTTCAAAATCACATAAACTATTAAGAAAAAGGGAATTAAAATATTTAAATTAAATCAATATTTTGAAAAATGTTATAAAAATTAATTTTGTTTTGCAAAATAGACTATTAGAAAGAATGGACACAGTACATTACATATTAATAGTTAACAGATTGTCCAAACCCTGTTTTGAAATGTTTATTTTTATCTTGGAAATTAATATAGCTCCGTTATAAATTTATACTGCTGAATATGTTGTGTATAATGTGTAAAAGTCAAAACTTAACGAAGAAGTTGTTATTTTTCGTAGGTAAGTAAATTGTTATAATGTATACTATTTCAGTGGCGCACAATAAATTTTTGTCCATTTCGAAGTTAAAAGAATTTCATCGGATGTCTAAACAGATTTAAAAATAAATCTGTTTGTTTAAAATGATTTTTTCAATGCGAAAATATGACATTATTTTCGCACCAGTGCGGATATAAGCATTATTGCGATATTCAAATGACAATCAAAATGTCTTCATTATGATATGAAATTATAAAATTTTATTTTATTATTTAAAATAAATTTTATTCGTTGTTTATATATGAAACCTAATTTTAAGGTTGAATTGAAACATTGAATTCAGTACCTGGAACCCACGCGCACGCCTGTGGCATACAAAACAAACAACATGACTTTGTTTACCTCCCGCCTTTCTTATCAATGCTGAACGATGGCATCAAAACGTTATGTGTATTCGAATACGACATGCTGTGTCCATTCTTTCTAATAGTCTATGGACAAACCTATTTCATTAAAATTGTAAAAAATAATAAATTTTTTTTCAAATTTCATTAAACTTGAAACATTTTAAAATATTTTATACAACATTATTATTATAAGTGCAATAGTGTAAAATTGACATTATAAGTGCAATAGTGCAAATACTATTATTAATTTGTTCTAGATTTAGTTTAATTTGCAACTATGCAATTGTAAATATTTGTATATAAACAATTGAATTTTTGAATAAAATAAGTATTAGCTCAAGCGTCGTGCCTGCAGTTAATTACTCCACCCCTTAATTTCTTCGGAATTATACATAATTTCGTTGAGATTAATTACTATGTTATATGAGTTAATGAGTTAAGAAAAAACCTATTTAAGCTAATAGGAAAACCTCCTTCACGAAATGATATGTATCAATAGAGAAAAGAACGCAATGAGCAGAAAAACTCACATCAAAGCTATTAAATATATTAAATAATTTTTATTTTACACGTATACATAGTAGTTTTATGAATAATTTGAAATAATAACGAATAAATGAAATTAAAAAATGACCGAGATGTGTCATCTAGTGAACCTTCTTTTGAAAATCTTTACCGAGTTATGTCAATGTCAAATTATTTTATGATACGGCTTAAGTGCATTTTCCAAAATTATTTACACATTTTTTAATCAATTATCATCCGCTTCCATCTGACCGCTGCCAGTTGAGCATGAAATATGCGTATATACATAATATTAATACAATGATTTAATAAGAGTAAGTTTGGAAAAACTTTAATTCGCCAAGTGTAAAAATTAATTAAAATTTCATAAAACTTGTAATATTTAAAAATTTTATACTTATAGTAAAAAAAAATATAAGGTGCCGTTTAAGAAAATAAATTTGAGCTTCAAATGACCTTGAAAAAGTCAACTAATTAAAAAAACAATTATACCATATTCTTTCCCCCTCGCCATTACACAACTTTTGTCTGAAACATTTTTTCATCCGACGCTTAGCTTTTGAGAATTATTTTGAATTAATTTATTGCTGGAAGTTTTGAAAGGAACACCCAGTAGGTATATGTGTAAAATAAAAATTATTTTAGTATTTAATAGCTGCGTCAAAAAAAATTTTATTTTATACCTATTTTTCCGAGAGCCAAGAAAAACCTACGTTTAGATTATATAGGTTTCTTTGAGATAGCGGCCCTTTGGTTCACTCGAACCAAGGTGTAAATGCCTTTTGAAACGCCGCGTTTTATATTACTCATACTACTGGTTGTAAAATTATATAAGCCTGCACAGTTTTACACAATATTTGTAGGAAGAAAAATATTGTAAATTTGGAATGCAAAGCCACCAGAAGTAAAGGTTCTTTTAGGCACCTTTACTTACATCTCAAGAAGAAATACCTAACGGTTAAGGTCAGCAAGTACATTGAAGTGACGATAAATTTTTTATTGAAATTATATATATTATTAACCTTTGAAATTAATATTTGATTCAAATTTTTAAATTATAAGGTTAAATGAACAATAAAACGATACTGATGACAGCAGTAACCATTGCTGAAAGCTCACAAATAATGTTTCGTTTTATTGTTCATTTAACCTTATAATTTTATATATATATAATTATAGATTACAATACCAACTTCTTACGTACGGTCAGAAAACATTAATTCGTTTGTTAGAGGAATAACTTCAAACAGTATTTTACTATTATTAACAAAAATATATTTTTATAATAAATTTAATAAAGTATTTCTTGCACTAAAATTTTTTTATATGTATTATAAAATACAATTAAGTAAATTTATTTGTATAGTATTCATTACAACTTTTCTCCGATATACATATAAATTTACTTATCGATTTAAATTTATATCACATCGCCAAAAATACCATTGATGTTTTAAAGAACTTGACAAAAATGTAACTTTTTTATAACAAAAATTATGAAAACGTCGTGTCCCCCCTATAAGGGGGAGGCAATCCTGGCTAATTACCTCAGTGGGTATCCACTTGCTTCCGAGGGAAGACAATCAGAATAAATTTTTTACTGCGCACGGGCTGGAACCGGGTATCTCGGTTTGGTAATCGACACACCCAAGTGCCAGACCATGACCTCCCTCACTATCAACTTAAATATCTGGAAATGAGGATGCAAGTAATGAAAAAAACAATTTGCACTTTGCTCGTATGTAAATTATTTAAAGTTTCGGTTGCATAAAGCCATCAACGGATAGGTAATCTACAAAAAGTAAAATTAACTAATAAGGATAATTTTATATCTTGTAGATTGCCTGTCGATAGTTGTATGTAAATAAAATTAATCAGTCACAAATTTATATGACTAATATGCAAATTGTTTTTAAATGCTGTGCACACTTTATCAGTTTTGTTAAAACATTTAGAAATAAATTTACCTTTACATTTTTTTATGAATTTCTCTTAATAGGTAATTTAATAAAAAAATACTATTTTATTCTTCTAACAAACGAAATAATGTTCTTCTGACCACACGTACAAAGTCGGTATTATAATCTAAAACAATTCATCGTTACTTCAATATAGTACATACTTGCTGACCTTCTACGTTATGTATTTCTTCTTGAGGTGTGAGTAAAGGTAATTCGTCTTCTGGTGGCTTTGCATCAAAATTTACAATATTTCTCTTCATACAAATGTTATGTAAAATTATACAGGCATATATAATTTTACCAGAAGTACCCGAGGTTATCTAACCGTATAGGCTTTCCCTAATAAAAAAAAATTAAGAAACATTAATAAATTGAAGAGCTAGATTACAAAAGAAAATCTAAATTAACTATTTATTTCTACTTAGGCCTTCAATTATATAAATTATTAATTATTACAGTTACACTGTAATTTTTAACCTAAAAATTGTTAATTTAATAGAAATCTTAATTTTGCTTACCGATTTTCGACGTCTTCATACACAATTAGAAAGTTTAAATGAAAATTAACCTCAATTGGCTCTATTTTCCCCATCAGGTATAACCAGAAACTGTAATTGTTACCATAACGATGAATCTTAACAAAAATTATTGTTACAAATAAAGGTAAACATTCTTATGTGTTTGCAATCAGAATACCAAATCTTATTAAATAACCATTTCGTTACAAGTACAACCAAATAGCTGTGTAATCAATTATTACGTACGATCCGAATCTCACCGAACGTCAAATGGTGGGCCTATTAAAATTCATGAACTACCGAAAGAGTTTGGAACAATCACGTCAAACCTATGCACAAATACAGTGAGTAAAAAAACGAGTTGGACACCTAAGAAAATTTCAGTAAATCGGTTGTATTTTAATTATTTCTGCAAAAAATGAATTAATTTCAATTTTAGTTGATAAAATATTTCATATACTTGGCCCGCACATAAATTTTTTTCGCTAAAATTCCATACAAAATGAGATTGCTTACCGGAATTGATTTTACACGCTGTTTACTAGCAAAAAAACGAGTTGGACACTTAAGCAATATTTTGAATTTTATGCATTTAAAGGATAGAATCTAGTACTTTTTTGGGTAACCTTTTTGTTTTAACACACACTATAAACGCTTTGGCATATTAAAAATAATTTTGGGCAAATAATCAGCCCTTATAAGTTTCCATTCTTCTTGTAAACGTTGTTTTATGTGTTACTTGTTGTTTATGGGGGTTTGCCGAATTTTACGGTCCAATTCATCGCACAAATTTTTGATAGGGTTCAAATCTGGGGATTGAGGAGGAGAATGCAACACTTTCGGACACTTATACAACAAATATTCTTGTACAAAACGGGCGCAATGTTTCGGATCATTGTCTTGATAAAATTCAAAAGTGTCTTTAATGCCCATTTGCACAGCACTGTGTAATAAATTGTTATTTTAAATTTCGATATATTTATACTGGTTCATAATACTCTCAATAAAAACCAATTTCCCCACCCCCGCAACCGAAATACACCCCCAAACAAGTAAGCATTCGAATCCATGTTTAACTGTCCCTTGTAAACTGAGGGGATTTAATTCGCAATTAGGTTTTTTCCAAATTATAGCTGGACCATCAGAATTATAAATGTTATATTTACTTTCAACGGCAAATATAACATCTTTCCACCACTTTTCATCTTTAGCTTTATAGCAAATTTTTAGCAAATTTAATCTTTAGCAAATTTAATATGTTTGCTTCTATTCTTGAGATTAATAAATGGTTTTCTTCTGGAAATTCTGCCATAATAGCCTTGTTTTTTGAGTATATTCGAATTGTTTGAGCAGTCGCTATTCGTCCAAAATCTTGAAAAACCTCGTTTGCCAATCTAGGGGCAATAAGTCGAGGGTTTTTCTTAATTTTACGAACAATTGCTGCTCGTTCTCCTTGATGCAATTTCCTATGACGGCCATTATTAGGCTTAAAATCAATCCGATCTTCAAATTTAAAGCGGCGTATTATATTACAAACGGTACTTTTGGTCACATTTAGTAACTTAACAATGTCGCGATAGGATTTACCTTTTTCCCAGGGATAAATCATGAATTGCCTTACATCGAAACTAATGTGTGCTCGTTTTCGATCAATTTTTACTAATTGTTTACGATCAAACTGCAGTTTTATAAAATGAATGTATAAAAGTAACATTATAAAACTGTTTGGCAATACACGGCGCACAAAGGCGCCTACATAAGAAAAATTGCTCGGTGTCCAACTTGCTTTTTCTAGTAAACACTTTGTGAAATCAATTCCGAAAAAATAGCGCTTTGTATGCAATTTTAATGAAAAAATTTAGTATCGTAAAGTACATAAAATACTTTACCAACTAACATTTAAATTAATTCATTTTCTGCGAAATAATTGAAATACAAACGATTTACTGAAATTTTCTAAGTTTGTCAAACTCGTTTTTACCATGAATATATATTTAAACATTTATAAAACCAAAAGACCCTAAAATAGATGGTTCCGATAGATGGATTCCTGGACTACAATTTTTTTATTTACAATGATATTTATTTGAGTAAGTTAGCAAACGTAACTTTAGAAGAAATTACGCAGATCTAACAACCCATTTTGTTAAAGCTTTTCATTGATTCGAATTGTTGAAACATAAATAATAATTTATTTATGCAGTGTAATAATAATTATTTATTAATTCCGATTTAATTAATAATTTTTAAAATAAAAATAATTTTATACAATTTTTATTTATAAAAATAACAAATCTGCACTTTTATTGTAGCTAATATATAATATTAGATGTAGCTAATATTTTATTTGCGTATATTATTAGCCAAGGTACATTTGATCATAATAATAAAAGTGCAGATTTGTTATTTTTAAATAAAATTATTTTTATTTTAAAAATTATTAATTAAATCGAGTAATTAATAAACAATTATTATTACACTGCATAAAATAAATTATTATTTATGTTTCAACAATTCCACCGTAACTCGAAATGCGCAAAAGTTATTGCCAACTTGCGTAACTATAAAATGAGGTTAGGTTACGGTCTGCCGTAACTTTAACCACTTCCTAAAAGTTACGTTTGCCGTAACTCTAGCCTCTCCTATTTATTTACAACGGTCAAACTACTACGTACATAAACTTCTCTACTTTTGTCGTTTTGCATGATTTGAATAAAAAATTGCATTTAAAGCCACAAAATTTACTTACTTGAAATAATCGAAACAGGAACCTTCATTTTGAAAGAAAAAACACGTCGAAACAACAACTTCGCACATCACACATTAGTTTAACCATCGATCTTTTGAGTTAAGATCGATGAGTTTAACAAACAAACTCGCCCTGAATTTAAAAAACATAAATTTTAATTAACCCTACGTTCTGAAATTATAATAAAACGCTCTGAATATCAATTAACAACCCGTACTACGGTAGCGATCAAAATGGAAGGAACTTTTGGATACCAACCACAGAAAATAATATTAAAATAGTATGGTAACTCAAGGTTAAAAGTAAAAACCTTCTTCAGCGCCTCTTTCCGCGTGGAAACAAATTAAAATAGTTAAAAATTAATACAGTCGAGTCGCGTTATAACGTATTTCAAGAAAAAAATTCGTTATATATCGAAATTAGTTATAATTTCTTAAAATTCGATATGTATACGATTTAAAGAAAAATGTAAAGCAATACATTACATATTCGTTGTAGTTTAATAAAATAAACAATATAACGCATATTACATATGTAAAAAAATTTAATAAAAAGCGGAGAGGGAATTCAATTCTCATTTAGAAAGGGAGGGGGGGTTATTATGGGCGGTGTTATCAGTTATCAACAAACAATAATTTTTCTATGTTGTTTTTACATAGCATTGTCGAGGGTTTCAAGCCATTTGTTCCACAGTTCGGTAGTAGTTTTTGCTAAGTACTCCTCCACCACACTTTTCATTTTTCAACGTAAGAGTGCAGTCAGGTAAACATTTAAAAATCCCGTCTGATCACACATTTTTCGACTCGTATTCACATAAAAAGTCATTCCCCACAAATTTTCTTGAACCAAGTTATGACGCCTATTAAAATTAGACGACCGTAGAAAAGAAAAAAATTATTAAGACTTTGACCAAAAAACTTCGTTATATCGAAGAGACCAAAATCCATTTAAAATTTCGTTATAACGCGAGAATTTTAAGAGACCGGCAGTTTCTTTCTTTTATCGAGATTTTCGTTATATCGAACTTCGTTATGATGCGAGTCGACTGTAATAGTAGGCATTAAACATTCAATTTTACCATCTTGAATTTAATTAATTTGTAGCTGCCAATTCAAAATGACTATGGTTTAATAAAATGTTTCAGTAATGTATCCACAAAATAAAACTGAATGCATTACTAAAACAATTTATAAAATATTAATCATTTTGAATTAGCAATATTTAACAGTTGCAGAAAAAATCATTATAATTTTAATATTTTATAGATAGCAGCGTCAAAATTTGAATTTGGAGAAATTAAAAAAATTAATTAAAGCAAAAATTTTTTAAATAATTTTGGAAATTTTTAGAAATGCAAAAAAGACAAACATAGTCGACCTGAATTATAAATTGAAAAGAACCTCAACTATATTTTCTTTACAATTAATATTTTATTACCATGTTTTGCCGAATAATTATTTACATTTAATTAAACTATATCAATTATTAACTGGTCCTTCTTCAAATCACCTCTGATCTTCCCAGCATTTCTTCTTGGAATTAAATTTAAACAAACCATTTTATACAACCTAAAATGATTATTAAATTAGGATAGGCAATTGACCTATATTCTAAATAAAATTTATTACCTGTGTTCTAAATTTCTGCAGTTTTATTAAAATATCTGCATTATTTTCACAATTACTGCCTACTGAATACTTGGTGAAGATGTGTACCAATAAGCTGGCATAAAATTGAGTAGAAGCAGCTACTGTTGGATTGGTAAATCGTAATAACGTTCTAGATATGAAATGAAAAACTTCATTTTAGTGTCAACATCAATGAAACCCTGAAAATTTAAGAACACCATTAAGCATCAAATATTTTAATTATAATTATTTCATAAATTACCTGCAGTGCTGAAAATTTCAGCTTCCACACTTCATCATATTATATGCCGGTAGGAAAAGCTTTGATAAACACCTACATATAATCGCTACCACTTTATTTAAAAAGAGCTATTGCTAAAACTTTATCTTTTGTTGTAAATCGTCTGCCACAAGGTTTTATTTCGGCGCTTTCTAATTGGGATTTAAACAATCTTCTCACAATACGGGTCTTTGTTGGAAATCATCTCAGTAAATATTCACTCCGACTTATCTTTGGCAAGTTTTATCCTTTGTCGTAAATTTGAGTTTTCAAACTTGCTACTTCTTGTGGAACGGCTTGTTTATATAAGTAGAAATTTAGCTTTAGGAGTGAGTTGAGCAAATCTTGTTGTGGTCACTTTCTGAAGAAGCAATGCTAAAAAATATCAAAGTTAATTTTCCATAAATGTCTTGCATGTACAAACCTTTTGTTCTTCAAGGTGCACCAAATTGAGTTGTAACTTCTTTACCCCTATTTTGTCCAAAAGTGCTTGTTGTAACTAAAATTATGCAAGTTAATTTTCCATGTACATATTAGTATTTCGATTCTTTTATGTACAAACCAACGAAAGGACTGTGCAAACTTTCGGATGGTGGTGGTATTCCATAATTATCAGTCACCTCTTTACCATTGCTGAATTCTTCGTGGATCTTCTTGATTTTCCTCGTCCTAGCATCTTCATTGTCCCATATTGAATCTGACAATAGAAAATTATTTAAAAATACTTAACAATTCCAGGTAAATCAATAAACATATTTTTCAGCAGGATTTTGATTTAAACCCACTCGTCTTTTCACAAGTAACGAATTGTTAAGGAATTAAAACAAATATCTGATTAAAATGTCAAAACGGATAAAACAAATTAGATTACCGTAATAATAAAATTCCAATTATTTATTTTGGAAGGCACATGCATTTTCGTTCCATTTTGATAACTTATTTTTCGTAAGGTTTCCATCGGCTTATTCCAAAATGCCTTAACGAAGAGGAATTAATGCAGTAATACACGTAGGATGACTTCAATTGGAATGTGTTATCATAATTTCATTCGCATAATCAAATACTAAAAATTTTGCGAAATCAATTACATTTGACGTTAATTAATAAGACCTAAAACAAAATTTAATTTTGTAACATTACCTATAAATAACAAATCAGAAAATTAATACATCTTACCTATAATTATTTACATTTTTGACAAAATTTTACATTTTTTTTTCAATTTTATTAAAACAGTGTCATTCCTGAAAATTGGTACAAACTACACCCACCGCACGGATGGTAGTACTACGCCCCTACGCCAGGAGTTGAACATCTATACTACTTTTTTATCTATGAACTGAATTTGACAGGTTGAAAAGTGACGAACGTAATTAGTTTTAAAATTTTAATTTTCTAATTTTGTAGATCGAACCAGAAAAAACAAACGCCGAACTTAGAACGTGAAGTACACTAATTGATCGTGGACATTGGGTGAATCAAATCTGGTGAATTTTTTTTTTACTTTTTGTTTACATTCCGAAATGGGTAAATTTAACTAACATTGTGAAATTTTTAATTACATAGGACCATTACTAAACAAAAGTGAGTTTAACAAAGCCCTCCAAGAGGCTTCAAAAAACTTGGAATATGCCAATTTTGTTACTTTTCTAACCAACGAATTACATACACTTGGTAAAACAGATGAACATGTCCAAGCTCTTACATCGATTGACAATGTAAATTCTTTTATCATGGTACTAAGTTCGTTTTTGAAGGAATTAGGTAAATATAACTTTGCTTTTACATCAATTAAGGTCGTATTAACAAAAATATGTTTAGGATGCTTGCAACAGGTGTTTAACACAGGGACACGTTTCTCAACGTCTCACTACTATAAGAGATAAAGCACTTTTAATCGATTATTTAGTATCCAAACTTATGGCGGCAAGAATTTTGAATGTAAAACATCCAAGTGTTCCTATGAAAGTTGAAGTGGTATGTTACCGTTACATTTAAAATGTTTACAACTTTCACATTTCATTGCAGAAAGAATCACCACAAGTCGCACATTTATGTGCCATTATGAAAACTTTGGCGTTATGGCAACCGCAAGCAAATATTACTGCAAATCTTTTACTTACAAGGAGACCACCCGACCTTACCCTCACCGATTTGCTTGATTTTTGTTTTACGAGCAGGTTATGACTAGAAATGAAGCGGGCCAAAATATTAGAGCGCGATATTCACCCGTTGCCGAGAAAATCTACTTTGAAAATATCGTCTTTTTTCATATTTTATGGGGTACGGCTGAAGGGTCTAGTAATTTTCTTATTGGTATCTGTGGATATAGGGATAACAAAAAATACTATATATAAATTAAAATTATAATATATCAAGCTGTGTACTAAAATCAAAAATCTTATTTTATCTATTAATCTTCGGAGGAATCATCCGAAAATTCGCAGGAGCCAGGGTGATATTCGTCGTAAAACAAAAAGCAATATGTTTCACTAAGGTGTGTTTGGGTAATACCGCCCGCTTAACGTATAATTGCTGATAAAAGAAAACAAATAGGGTTAAACTGAAAATTAAAAGCAACTTTTGTACAAAACTATATTTATTCAATAATATTGAAACAAACTTAAAATAAACCTTTCTTTTGTAACAAAAGTGACACTTTAAAAAAAAAAGGGAAAATGGCCGATATTTCCGACCGTCACCGAAATACCGCCCACTAGGACTGGAATATCGCCCATCATAGAAAATCTATGGTAAACAATCTGGACACTGGAATTCTTCTAAATCTTCTTCCGTAAGGCCGACACAATCCTCGTGTACCCAGGACTTGCATTTTGAGCATTGTCTCATATCACTCTGGACATCTTCATTACAAATGGTGCATAGCCAGCTTGGGAAAGAAGTTCATTCTTTGATTTAATCACTGTAATGTTCAAGATATTTATCTTGCTGTTCTGGAATTTTTAAGGGGTTTTTATGTTACCTCGGGGCTGAAGAGAATCAATTTTGGCTTTGGGATATCGAGTTTTGAAATCTTGTCGTGTTGTTCAGGATAATCAATCCACTTGGAGCAGCCAGGCGTTGGAGCATCATTCTGATATGGAAGAGAATCCTTTGAGCTGGTGAAATCAGGTTTTAAACCAGATAGATGAGCTGTCTGAACTTGATTGGTTCTGTTTATTAAAGAACTTAGAGGAAGATTATCTTCATAAGAAAACTCATCTTCTCGGTTTGTCAGCATAGAAGGTGCGTAGGCAAACTCAGGAATAACGTCTGGGTCGAACGGATAAATGCCAGTAGATCTAAATCCATTTTGAATTGTGGACATTGTCATGGTTTTTTGCCAAACGGGTAAAAAACCAAGGTGGGCGATATTTCAGTCCTTGCTTGTTTTAGTTTTAGAGGTTATATTTTCACTGTATATCACATAAAGACAGGTGGAATCAATACGTAATCTAATCCAACATTCATGAATAACTTACATTCGATTAACTTACCTTATACAAACAAATTTACACCTTGAAAACCTTAAGATCTAACACGTTAAACTTATAAAAAAGTTTACTCATGTAATTCCACACTGATATCTCAGTAGACAATGCAGATTTGGAATTAGCAAATGTATTAGTCGTTTACCGAGCGGTATAGCAAACTACTACTGTCATTAGCTGATTTATAAAGTGAAGCTTGGCGTCAATTTTGAAATGGCCGATATTTCAACCCGGGCGATATTACCCAAAGACACCTTACATCGAGCGCACCTTATAAATGCAGTTTTCTTACACTTGCAAGGATTGTTTAAAATTTCTATGGGGAAGCACATTTGGTTTACATTTATGAAAACATTTCTCTCGTCAGTGAGCTTGGAAGCAAACCACGCGTACTGCAGCATATCCGAAAAAATTGGTGAGGACAACTGATGTTGTACTATCGATTGTATTTTTATGCAATCTTCCCGAGAATTGATTTCACGTTGTGTCTCGATCAACTGTGCACAATTTTGAAGACGTTTGATAAAATTTTTTACTTGTCGATAAAAGTAAACATCGCAAGGCTGGACCAATGGTGTACATTTCGGAGGAATTACTTTAATCGTACAAGTTGATTGACCTTCTTCATCCTGAAATACTTCATCGTATAGATCTAGATTTGTTTGGCCTCCCCAAGAATCGATTATAAGTAGAAAACGTTTTTTTCCCCACGTATGGCTTAAAACGTTCGTTAAATAATCTTTATACAAAGATGTTGTCAACTTTCCCGACTTTGAAGAAGTTACAACAACATTTTATATTTTCTAGCATATTCTTCTACACATATTTTAACCCTCGGCCCAAATGATCCTGTCGCCTCTTGTAGGCATACAAAAACGAGAGGTAATAGTTTTCCGGAGAGGGTAATGGCATACTGTGCTGTATAGGAATGGGTGACCTTGTTCATGTCCTTTGTATTAACAATAATAACTTTTGATCCCGCTCCGCGAGAGTTCGGTTATAATTTGACTGGTATTGACACCCAGTCTGATCTGTATTGATAACAAGATCTTTGTCAAATTTCGGTATCAACGCACGAGTCTGGATTCGAAATCTTTCAGCGGCAGCCAAAGTTTCCTCCAGTGTCGCGGTTTCTCTTTGGCTTACAAATTTGGTTATTTTTCGCTGGCCAATTCGGTGTCTTCTTTTGAATCGAACAACCCAATTTTCAGAGGCTTTGAATTCAAAATTCTCAAACTGACCCGCTGCAGATAATGCCCACTGTTGCAAGTTTCTTGTTGATACTTGTTGAGAGTTTTGCGAGCTTCTACAAACCTGTCATTGCTCCAAGAGTCAATAATTTCAAATTTATCAAATTTTGTTCCACCATTTTGAATTTGTTTTCTCCATTTCTTCAAATCCTTAAAGCTTTTAGACGGGAACATCCTCCTTTTGAAGAGTTTTAATGCTCCACTTTGGATGTTGCCTAGCAATATTAGAAACCTTGATTTTGTAATCTAGTGGAATATTATCGATTTCTTCTATTTTCATCCTTTTTCTCTGGAGAACAATCTTCGGTCATATTTTCTTTTACTTCTTCAAAATTTCGTCCTCCGACACAATTGCTTTTTCTCCTAACGTTGTTATAATGTAATGGTAAATGTCTTCTCCTACTACCACAGCGTCTTCACTAATTACCGCAGAAGCTTCTGGCGCCATTAAATTATTTGCAATAAGGAGTTGCTGACAATACACCATCGCATCTTTCAATCGCCTCCTAGAAATTTCACTATACAGAGATTCTTCATCGGTTTCGATTTCTTCAACTGTCGAAGGGCCCAGTGTTTCCATGAATTTGTAGTCAGACATTGTCGAAACGATATATAGGTATAACTTGATATATTATAATTTTAATTTATATATAGTATTTTTTGTTATCCCTATATCCACAGATACCAATAAGAAAATTACTAGACCCTTCAGCCGTACCCCATAAAATATGAAAAAAGACGATATTTTCAAAGTAGATTTTCTCGGCAACGGGTGAATATCGCGCTCTAATATTTTGGCCCGCTTCATTTCTAGTCATAACCTGCTCGTAAAACAAAAATCAAGCAAATCGGTGAGGGTAAGGTCGGGTGGTCTCCTTGTTAGTAAATTGCAGACTTGCTTTAAAAATGTCACCAAAACTGCTCCCGATATTATAGGAAAACCGATTTTACATGACGCACAATGGAAGGCTTTGGCCAAGTTACAAGAAGACATTAACCAGGAATATACTATGAGACGTCAAATGATACTTACTCGTATGGTATATAAACTTTATTTAATTTTGAATAGAAGAAAAACGCGGGCAAACTCTACAACTACAAAGGAACACAAAAAGGAGAGTCGTAGCATTCCTAGTGAAGTTCTAGAGTGGATTTTAAATCAATTCGAATGCTGTACGCAGCCAGCATGTATTACACGACCAGATAAACCTCCAAATGAAGATACAACAATGTACACCTAAACAAATGTATTTATAGTTTTAATCTTTTGCTTCTAGTAATAGTAGTACCCTATTAAGAATAAATTAACATTTTTTATGCCCATGCTACAAAATTCTGAAAACCTGGAAAATTTCATCCCCAAAGATTATTTTTAATAAATTGACAAAACTAGTTAACGTATGAGATTCTGAAATGAGCGCAGAAA
>JARFIX010000474.1:0-22336 GCA_036346125.1 Lycocerus yunnanus | reverse complement strand
TTCTCAATTATTTATTTTCCAAAATATTTAAATGTTTTGTTAAAATTGCAACGTTTAGGGGGAAAGCGCGAGTTTTTTTTCTAAAACCTACAATTTCTGCTTTCAAAGTCTATCGCACCAAAACTATACGATTTTGGTATAAAATTTTAATACATTCTTAAAGAATCTAAACTAAGCTACAAATTTGGTACTAACCTCTAAGTGCTTAAAATCAAAGACTTTTGAGTTATGAATTAAACAATGTGAGAAAATGTCAAAAATTTGGAATTTCCAATTTATTTTATTTTTGAAAAATTTGTATCAATTTTTGGTTTTGATTATTCTCAATTATTATAATTATTTCAAAGTTAATTACATGTTTTGTTAAAATTGCAATGTTTAGAGGGGCAGGGAAGTTTTCTTTCAAAGAAAGCGCTATAACTCTTACTTTCAAAAGGCGATAGCACCGAAATTAAAGATTTTTGGTATAAAACCTTTAATAGTTTCTTAAAGAACATAATAAAATCTACAAATTAACTCATAACTTCTTCTTCTTGTAAGGCTCGACAACCCATTGTGGGTTTTGGCCGTTCGTAGGAACTTTCAGAATCCGTTTCTCGGGGTGGATTAATCCCCTTTTCTGCATCCATCAGTTTCTTCTATAGCGATTTATGTGTCTTTGCCCGCTCCACTATTTTCCTCCATTCTTTTCTATTGCTTGCTGTCCTCTTCCAATCTTTTGCGCCTATGTTTCTTAAGTCTGAGTACACATCTTCGGCCCATGTCTTTCTAGGTCTTCCTCTTCCTCTCTTGCCCATTGGTCTCCAGTCCATTGACAAGTTAATTGCTCGTATCTTTGGGCTTCGCAATACGTGACCCATCCATGCAATTCTCTGTGCTTTAACGTGTTTCACGATGTCTTTGGCATTCATCTTATTCAACAGTTCAAAGTTCATCAATGGTCTGTATTCATTCGCATCTGTCTTCACCGGGCCCCATATTCCTCTCATTATTCGTCGCTCAAATACGCGTAGTTGTTCCTCATCACTTGCTCGTAGGCTACTAACTTCCAATCCATACGTTGTCACAGGCCTTATCAGTGTTTCATACATTCGGATCTTTGTTCTCTTGCTGATCTGTGTGTTTTTCATTATATGCTTGTTTGAATGGTATGCCCTGTATCCTGCCCGTATTCTAGTTTTTATCTCCTCTCCGCTGTCTATAGCAATTCCCATTTGTTTTCCCAGGTAACAAAATCTGTCCACCTCCTCGTATCTATGGTCATCTACCTGTAGTCCTTGATTGGTGTTTTTTAGTGCCTCTTGCGTATTTCATGTATTTTGTCTTCTCCTCGTTAATCTGCAGCCCCACCACTTCGGCCGCTTCACGCATCTCTCTTGTTGCCTTTATGAGATCTTTACTTGTTCTGCTAATAATTGCTATGTCGTCTGCGTAGGCTATAATTTGTATTGATCTTGTGTTTATGTGTCCTTGTTCTTTTATCTTTCTGATCACTGTTTCCAAAACCAGGTTGAACAACACAGCCGACAGGGCGTCTCCCTGTCGTACTCCTCTATCCATATCAAATGGCTTTGTTTGTCCCTCTGGGGTCTTTACCGTCGCGCTTGTGTTTTTGAGTGTCATTACTATGAGTCTGATAAGTTTCTTTGGTATTTTTAGCTCTTCCAGTCCCTCGTACATGTTCCTTCTTATCACCAAGTCAAAAGCCTTTTTTAAAGTCTACAAACAGGATGTGCATGTGTATATCGAACTCGTAGCTCTTCTCCATAATTTGATTCATTGTATGTAAGCTGTCTATCGTTGATCTACCCGGTCTGAAACCATTTTGATAATCTCCAATTTCTTTTTCCGCATATTTTTCCAGTCTTTGGTATATAAGTATCGATATTATTTTATATGTAACATTTAGAAGAGTGATTCCTCTGTAATTCCCAGTATCCGTCTTATCGCCTTTCTTATGAATGGGAACTATCACCCCTCTACTCCATTCCTCGGGCATTTCCTCCTTCCTCCATACTTTCATTATTAGGGCATATATTCTTTCGTGTAATTTGGTACCTCCGCCTTTCAGTATCTCCCCCATCACGCCGTCGCATCCCGGCGCTTTATCGTTTTTTATCTTTTTAATTATTCTTAATACTTCTGCTTTTATTGGTTCTTCTACCTCATT
Source organism: Lycocerus yunnanus (assembly GCA_036346125.1). NCBI lineage: Eukaryota > Metazoa > Arthropoda > Insecta > Coleoptera > Cantharidae > Lycocerus > Lycocerus yunnanus. The sequence continues at coordinate 20,166 of JARFIX010000474.1, read as the reverse complement.
ACTATCTTCATTTGCTACAGTATATGTTTCGTCTTCGTTTTTATTTGTCCCGCCTAGGAGCTTACAGAAATAATCACTCCATATGTCTTTTATTTTCTCTCTGTCATATATGATTTTTCCTTCTTTATTCTTGATGCCTCTTGCTTTGATTTCATTTTTGTTCTTTTGTTCTTTTATTAGTCTGTATAATCTTTTGGTATTGTGGTTTCTGCTGCTAACTTCGATTTCTTGCATGAGCTCCTCCGTCCATTTTCGTTTTTTTCTTTTGCATATCTTATTTGCTGTCTTTCTCAAGTCGCTATATTTTTCGTAGTCCTCCTGTCTTTTGTATTGCAGCCATCTATTTCTCGCTATATTTTTATTTTGCATTGCTTCCCTGCATTCTCCATCATACCACTTCTTATTCCTTTTACCAATCTTATACCCAATTATTTCTTTTGTCACGTTTACAACTGTGTTCCTTATGTTAGCCCATTCCTGATTTATATCCTCTACCGGTTGAGTTTCTCGGACTTTCCTGTTCATTATCTCTTCCAGTTCTCTTTGTGTGTTCACATTATTCAGTCTGTCCATATCCCACATTGTCGACTCTTCTTTTCTTTTTGGTTTTTCTATGGATAGTCTTTGTTTTATAGTGGCTATTACTAAATAGTGGTCTGAGTCCACGTTTGCGCCCCTATAGCTTCGTACATCTTTTATTTCTTTAAACTTTTCTTTTGTTATTAATATGTGGTCTATTTGGTTGCCCTTTTTTGTTCCTGGGTGCCTCCATGTTTCTTTATGCTCTCTTTTGTGTTTATAGTAGGTGCTGCTTATCTTCATTTCCATTGCTGTCGCAAAGTTACATAATTTACTTCCATTTCCGTTGGTCTTGTCGTGTAATGTTTCTTTTCCTGCCACTTCATCATTATAGTCCTCTCTTCCTATCTTTGCGTTAAAATCCCTAATACTATCATGGTATCATACTTTTGCACCTTTTCGCTTAATGTTTGCAGTTCCGTGTAGAATTCTTCCTTTTCATCTTCGTCCGCCTCTTCCGTTGGAGCATAGGCGTTTATTAGTGTGATGTTTCTTATCTTTCCTCTTATTCTCAGCAATGATATTCGTCCGTTAATCGGTACAAACCGCATCACGTTGTTTTACTCTTCCTACTAACAATGAAGGCGGTTCCATTCCTCCCACTCCTCTCTTCTCCGCTCCACCACACCACGCTATCATTGATCTGCATCTCTCCTTGGCCACTCCATCTTGTTTCCTGTATCGCCGCTACATCTACTTTATATCTGTTCAGCTCTTCAGTTATTTCATTCACCTTTCCCGGCTTTAGCATGGTTCTCACGTTCCATGTTCCTACCTTCCATACGTCGTGTTTTCTTTTGTTCCTTATATTGTTCCTTCCACTTTGAAGTCTGTGCTGCAAATTTGTGTTCCGTGCCGTTATCATTGTCATTTTTCTTGCGGTCGTCATCTTTGTTCCCATCCGGCTTATCTCTACTAGTTTTTTTGGGGTATTTTTGGTCCTGGTTTTCCACTAGTGTCTTAGTTTGTGGGTCCCAGGTAGTTACCTTTCCATTCGTTATTAGTTTAAGGTGACCTATTTTCGTGATGTTTCCCCTATCTTTTTCAATCTTTGCTCTCGCCCTAATTTCTTTCATTATTTTCCTTTCCGTGAACGTTAGGTCGCTTTCCACGTATATCTCAGTTCCTATTAACATATGTTTATTCCTCAAAATCTTTAGCTTCTCATCCCAGCTATTCAGTTCGGCCACACATCTGCTCGGGCTGATCTTGTATGCCTTCGTGACCTCCGCTTCTACACCCATCTTTTCACTGAAAAGGTTTTTCGCCGTTGCCTTTAAGGCTGCTGGGGTTTCTTCCTCTGTTATCATACCACTAATCACCAGATTATTCTTTCTCTTTTCTCTCTCAATTTTTTCCAGTTTAAATTCTAATTCTTCGCTTTTTGTTTCTATCTGTTGTAACCTTTCTCGCCATTCTTCCGTGTCTTTCGTGGTATTAGCCTTTATCTCCTGGAGTTCCTGGTTAGTTTGATTTGCTCCGCTTCTAATTTCCGTTATTTCCGTCTTTAGGGTGCGCATTTCCGATTTTATATCCAATATATTTGATCTCATTTCACTCATAAATTCAGACATCATACGTGTTAGGGCACAATGGAGGGCATCCATTTTTTCCTCCATTTTCTCGTTTGTCTTTTTCAGCTTTTCTCTTCTCGGCGACTTTTCCTTTTCACTGGTTTCAGTCTTTTCTTCCAGTTCACTTTCCGATGTCTTTCCTGATCTATCTGGTGTTCTGGTCACCTTCTTGCTTCTCCGGAAGATATCAAATTCGGCTACTCTTTTTCTTCCGCTTCCGTCCGTTGTATTTCCGTCGCTCTCTCCCCCTATTGCTTCTGTCTCCATTAAGCCTGGCCTTGCCTCGTGTATGGTTTCTCTTCTGTGTGTACCTTTCGACTCTATATTTGGTTTCTCGTCACTACAGGCAGATGTTATGAAATGGTTTCTCACCCCTTTGAGGTGCGTTTTTTGGTTTTTCACCACTGTGCCGCAACGAATGGTTTCTCACCGCTATTACACGCACGCTGTGTTGCCTATAGCTCGCTGTCGATGAGATTTTGAACTCCCGCCCAAGACTCGGTCCGGTTCGTCACCTCGGAGACTCGCGCCTTGTTGTAACCTCACTTTCTTCAATTTTTAATACTTTCAATAATTTCAAATAACTCACTTTTACATCTGCTTTCTTTTGCTGCAACAGCCTCTGTGTGTATCCAGGCCACTCCCGAACAATTCCTCCTCACTCTCAACAAATCAATCTCTCGCTATTTGCTAAAATTAACGCACCAAATTTTCACTTCTGTCACATCATTGTTCCAATGTTTAAAAGGAGGAGGAAGAATTTTTTACGTTTCTCGTTGATTATGCCGTTTCTATCAGTAGCTGGTTTTCTCTTTTGCTGGTCAACAGTTCGTTATGAATTATGTCATCATATTTAGTTTCTTAGAATTGTGTTTTCCAATGAAATTTTTATGTAATATTTTTTCTATTATCAATTGTTAATAAGTTTTCTGTAGGGATGAAAATTTCTTGAGCCACTGTATATTTTGTCGATAAATTGTAAGTTTGTTGTCAAGCACCTTTATAACAGCAATATGTGGTTCGTCCTTAAAAAAGTTTTAGCGTATTCCGCATTGCTAACGGTCAAGAACGAAAAAACGTCCTAGGGGAACCCCCGGAAATCATATCATAGCGCATACTGCGCATATTCTTACAAGTGTCACGGGAATGTTAGCAACAAAAACGTGTAGAGAGTGAAGAAGAGAACTTGTGAAGTGTCATTTTGCAAGAAATTTTAATTGAATTTCTAAATTATAACGAAGTTTTGGGTAAGCACTTTTATTTTACAAAAAATATTAGCTCATTTTTGTATGTAAATTCTTTAGAAAATATTTTTGATAACATTTTTGGCTTAAATTGAATGAGATGGTTTCAAATCAAGGTTTCAGGATTCCTCCTAACAAGTAGTCATTAAAATTTTTTAATTATAATTTATTCTTTAAGTTTATTAATTAACAACAATAAACAACAAATTACTATTATTTGTGTGCATTTAGTGCTAATATTTCAAAATTTATTTCATTACAACTGCTTAACAAATTTTGAAGAACGGGATTCCCCGTGAACATGGTAAACCTTTGAGTGGTGATAGAAGACAATTTTCTAAGAGATATTTTAAAATAAAATTTTGTCCTAGTCGAAACCTTTGGGAACCCCTCATTAAAAATTTTTGAATTTCTGCCTTGAAACGGCTATAGCACCGTAACCATTGATTTTATGGTATTAATGGATTGGTAATTTTTTAAAGATAATTTATTTATCTACAAATTAGTTTATAACCTTTTATTCATTAGAGCCAATGGATTTCGAGTTATGAATTAAATTAAGAGAAGAAATGTTCAAAACTGCAAGTTTTATTTTTCGTTATTCTGCAAATCTTGTTTCTTTTAAACGAAACTATTTACTAAAGAACTAATGGCCCAATTTGGTTAGATAATTTAAAGGGCAGCAGTTTTAGTTTGGTAACATTTTTTGGAAAACCAACCCATTTTACAAAAAATCTCAAAATAATGCACAAGGTCGGTACAAAAATAAAAAATATCTTCAAAAAAAATTTCAAATTTGCCACCCTCATTTTCAACACACAAACGTGTTTCTTTTAAAAGGGTAGAACAATATTATTTATAACGGCACTTTGTACCACATTTTAGTTTTTTGATAAACTCTTGCATTTATTAGATTTTTTGTACAGATCTTCTTCATTGTTTTGGGATTTTCTGTGAAATGGGTTGGCTTTCTAAAAAATTTTAGTAGACTAACAGTCCGTTAAATTTTCTACCCGAATTGGTCGTTAGTTTTTTTGTAAGTAGTTTCGTTTAAAAGATACAGGGTGTACAAAAAAAGCGAAAAATACAATACTTGGAATTTTTTGACATTTCTTCCTTAATTTAACTCATAACTCAAAATTCGTTCATCACAGACAATGGAGGTTATAAACTAGTTTGTAGATAAGTAAATTATCTTTAAAAATCACTAATTCATTAATACTATAAAATCAATATTTACGGTGCTATGGCCTTTGAAAGTAGAAATTCAAAATTGCTTTAAAGACACCCCCCAAGGGTTTGGACCAAGACAAAATTTTATTTGAAAATATTTCCTAGGAAACTGTTGTCTATCACCATATCAAAAGTTTACCATGGTCACGGGACATCCTGTATATAAATTCATAAAAAACTAGTGGCGCAACAACTTGACTCGGCTAATTGTCAATTAATTAGGCAAAGATCTTCCACTATTTCGGGGTTAAACAGTTAAATTGTTGAAAAAACAGTAAAATTCTTAAAAAAATTCTACTGAATTGTTGAAAAACAATTGATTTGTTGAATCGTGAAAAAAGGAATTGTTGAATCAAAGATAACTGAATTATTGAACAAAACAATTAAATTTGAAACAAAAATAATTTAATTGTTAAACAATTGATTGAAGTATTTGAACCTAACAGCTGAAATTTTATTAAACAAAGCAATTGAATTATTAAACAAAACGATTAAATTGTTGAACGCAATAGTTAAATTTTTGTACAAAACAATTACTTTTTTGAACTAAAAACAACTGAATTATTAAACTAAAAACAATTACATTATCAAACCAAAACTATTTGTTACTAAAAGTTAAATTAGAAGTAACTATATTAGGAAACGGTTTCTTTTGTTCCCTTTTTTTTCAAAAATACAATTAATTTCTGTTTTTTTAAATTATAAAATTTCAAATAATAAAAAATCTAAAAATTTATGAAGTTGGTAATAACTTTTAATAAAACTTTTTGCAAATGAAAAATAATAAATTTTAGAGGGGGATGTTTTTCAAGAAGAAAAACTGTTGTCAACAGATGGCGCGACAATAGAAAAACAAGAAAGCTACAATGAAACCAAAATATTGTTGTTATAATCCTGAAATTCGAGAATTAAACTTCATATTTAGTAAAGCAGAGGATGATATAATTTCGTTAAAATATGTTAATTACTTTTTGTCAGAAATTTTTGGAAATATTTATCATTGAAAGCTTAAACAAGCTCATTTTGTAAATAAATTTTTGCTTAGGGGACGTCTATTAATTACGTGAAAACGGTGTTTTTCTTTAAATTTGGATTCTCCCTCCCCTTTGGTGAGATTTGGTAAGATGTGGCGGAACTCCCTCCTCTTCACGTGAGATTTACTGTGCAATTTTTACCACACCGGAGACCAGTAATTTTTTAAAGTGAATCTGTTATAATAATGTAATTCTCTGAATTACAAAGTTGACGTGAGATTTTCATTACCCCCCCTCTTTAAAATGAGATTTGGTAAGATTTTATCAGACTCCCCCCTCCTATTTTTAGTTCACACAATGAATGAACGTCCCCTTATGTACAGGGTTTCTATGAATTTATATGAATTCTAGCCAGGTAAATTAACAAAAGATTTTCATCTACAAATTTTTTTTATTCGAATTTTATTGTTTTTCGATTGTCGCCCAACCTGTTGACGATATTTTTCCACTTTGAGAAAAATCCCCGTCTTGTTAATCTTGATAGGTCAATTTGGGAAAATTCATTTTGGAGGGTCCGAAATTTTAAAATTCAACTTGCGAGCTGAAATTTTGCAAATCTACCTGCTAACTTCTCTAGAAGGTAGTCCGAGGAACATAAATATTAAATTTATTTATTATTTAAAAAGATGTAGCTACTTATAAAAATCTTATTAACTTAAATGTATTACATAATTTTTTAAATTATAAAATAAACTTTTTACCTAAAAAGAAGAAATACAGGAAGAAATAAAATTTTCGGAGTTACTTTTGGTTACTTTGTTTTAGTGCGCAGGTTACTTTTTGAGAAAATTTTCGTTTTGAGCTTTGATTTTTTAAGTAGACAGTTTTATTCCATGTCAAAACACCGAAAACAAAAACCGAAAACAAAAACATCGAAAAACAAAATTACAGATAAAGAATAACCAAATAATATCTGATTGGGAAAACATAATTACATAAACAAAACATTTTCAATAATGCTTAAAATAAACAGTGCTATTCCACCGACTATTGACGCGTATGTACACAGTTACCTATGAACCAATAGAAAAATTCGGAATAACTCAAATGTCAAAATTAGAACCAATCCCATGGCAATTAAACGATAAGTTTGCACAAGTGCACTTATCGATAAGTTTATAAATTTTCTTATTACTTATGCAATAGTCTGACAAAATGTTACGTGCATAGCAAGTTGCCATCGATAATTCTGCTAAATATGCACTCCAGCTTATTTCTTGAGAAAATTTGCCCTCCGCTTCGCGTCGTGCAAATTTTCGTCGTAATAAGCTGTCGCATTGCCAGAATTATCGGCAACTTGCTATGCACTTAATACATTACTATTGAGAATATATGGATTACCAAAATTCATAAAAAGAAATACCTCTCGACCTATTGTAGCTAGCATCAAATCACCAACTTACAAACTATCAAAATTTCTTTCAAGAATTATTTCAAATATCTTGGGCAAGAATGAATATTATACTAAAGATTCGTGGACATTTATAGAAGATGTGAAGAATTTTACAATACCTAATGATTATGTACTGATCTCACTAGATGTAAAGTCATTATTTACCAACATACCAATTGACTTAGCAATTAATGCAGTAAAAGAAAGATGGGATGACATCAAAAATTACACCAGCATTCCCAAAGGAAAATTTCTAATTGCTCTAAAATTATGCCTAGAAACTACTTACTTCCAATATAATGGGAACCTTTACAAACAAATTTTTGGCACTGCTATGGGAAGTCCGATTTCAGCTACAATTTCCAATTTGGTCATGGAAATTTTAGAAGAAGACCGAATTTCATCACTCCCTTTTCAACTACCTTTTTACAAACGGTACGTCGATGATATTATCACTGCTATTCCAAAAGACTACGAAGATTTTATTATCGAACATTTTAATGGTTTCCATCCTCGCCTACAATTCACTATCGAAAAAGAAGAACTTAACAAAATAACATTTCTTGACATCCAACTGATTCGCGAAGGTACTTCCTTGAAATATAAATGGACTCAAAAACCAACGTGGTCAGGAAGATATTTAAACTACAATTCCTATCACCATAAAAGTCAACTAATAGGAACAGCTATAGGATTAGTCGATAGGTCCTTAAAATTAACTCACGGCGATTACAGAAAAGGTACTTTAAAAACAGTGAAAGAAACGTTAAACAAGAACGGATATCCTATGTTATTAATAAATAAAATCATAAAAGATCGTGTAAACAAATTGTATAATGGAAGTATGTGCAATAAAGGTCCAACTGCTAGCTATACAGTTATGCCATACGTTCGAGGACTAAGTGAAAAGATAAAAAAAAAGTTTTAAAACCTCACAACATTAATATGACGTTCAAATCAACTAATAACATTGGACAACTTTATGCCAAACTAAAAGACCCTGTACCGCAAGAAAAGAAGTCAGATCTGATATACAAAGTGGAATGCCAGAATTGTAATCTTGTATATATTGGCCAAACTAACCAATGGCTCCATAAACGAATGAGTGGACATGTTTCAAGTATTCGATGTAATAAACCGGAAACCACTGCGATTGCCAAACATATTTTAATTGATGGACACAATGCTGCCTTTTCTAATGCCACAATAATCAAATCAGTCACCAATTACAAAGATCGACTTCTTCACGAAATGATTTGCATCAAGAGGGAAAAAAATGCGATGAACAGAAAAACCGACATCGAAGGTTTAAGTAATGTCTACAGCCATCTACTCATCTAAGCTACAAATAACGTATTGGGGTTAAGTTTTTCCTATTTAATGAGTTCTTATGTAGGTTGTTCCTTAACCCGCGATTATCTTTCAAATTTTATGGATCAAGAAATCGTCTCAAATGACAATACGTTATATTCGTTTCCATGTAATTGCACTATTATTATTAAATGTCTGATGACAGCAGTAACCATTGCTGAAAGCTTACAAATAATGTTTCGTTTTATTGTTCATTTAACCTTATAATTTTAAAAAATTTGAATTAATATATCAATTACAGGTATTGGCGATGGGAATCTCGTTAATCCATTCGTGCTCGTCCGCAATTTTCACTTTTTTTAAATTAAGCTTTTCGGTCCCGGTTTTAGCGGAAAACCTCTTTAGGGTCCTAGAGTAACTGTGCAAAATTTGGTTGGGATCGGTCGAACGGTCTAGGAGTCTATAAGAACACACAAACACACACACAAACGGACAAACATACATCCATTTTATATATGTATATGTTACGGTCAATGATAAATTGGGCATTGACGTCAATGACCGGCCAATGACGTCAATGCCCAATTATGCTGGCCATTAACGTCATTGACCGGCCATTAACGTCAATGCCCATTGACGTTGGCCAATGATGTAAATATTTTCATCTGATTGTAATATCGCACCCTGAAAATAACACTGTCGTAACTTCCAAAATGACAATTTTCAGATTTTGATTGATTGTTATGTATTTTTTTACGCTCTTTTCAATGGTACCACGTCGAAACTTCCATCTTTTATCATTCAGGTGCTATTTAGCGAACAACAGTTTTACAATTCACAAATATGCACAGCTTCTGTGAGGAAGACTGTTGTATGGTACATACAACAAGGTGGTTATCAATTTGGTTGGTCAAAAGCCAACCAAATCAATTATTTTACAAAACGTCATGGAAGCAGGAAGAATTCTTTAACATTCACCTAATAACAGTTAAGAGCCGCGGAAGAAAAAGTTCTAGTACATCATCAAAATTAGATGCAATGTATGCAAGCCATCCAGGAATATCTATTGAAAAAAAGAAAGATTTGATGTGGTTGCTGAACCAGAATCACATACCCAAGTCCCATGCGCAGTTTTATGAAGCACTGGTAAGCAATCGCAAACAAAAAAATTTTGTAATTGATCTGCAAGATGAAGAGGAAGAAGAAGAAAATTTATTTTTAGATTAGATAACATTATTGAAGACTTTTTTTGAAAATAATAAACAACGTAATACTGTTGTACATTCATCTTTTAATGGAAAACTGTCGTATGTTCCACCTTCAACTTTTATTTAATTAATTTATAGCATAAAAATTTATTTCCATTCTCAAAATACTACTTGTTTAGGTTTAGAACCGACCAAATTATTATTTAAAATAAATTAGGTGACATTATACATAATGGTAAAATTACTACAACCGTTGCAATCTTTAAAATGCGATTATCTCAAAATAATGGTTTTGGAAGTTACGACAGTGTTATTTTCAGGGTGCGATATTTACGTCTTTGGCCGGTCAATAACGTTAATGGCCAAAAGGATTGGACAATGATGATATCATAGAATGAATGCTATAAGGAACAGCAAAATAGCGATTTGAATTTAACAGCCAACTGGCAAGCAACATTTAGGTGTATTGTATTTATTGTATTATAATCATTTATTAACAAAAATAATAAAGGTGACGGTTAAGAATCCCGAATCTGGATTTTTACCATTTTTGAAGTGGATTATGAAAGATGGGGTCTAATTAGCGTATAAAAAAAATAAAATTTGCGGTCGGTTCACACAATTTTGAAAAAAACGGCTTTAAAGTTAATTTGGAATGCAATTTTATCATTGGCTCTTTTCAACTGTAACCCCGCCCCCAAAATTGAAAGAGGCTGTGGCGACAGTAAATATACCAGAATCTCGGTTTTCACGACGAATTATGATAGATAATGGTGTAATTAGCTAATAAAAAAATTAAAGTTGTGATCGGACAACAAATTTTCGAAAAAAATCACTTCTTGTGTGAATTCGTTTCTGAGGTGGTTGCACTGTCAAAACCTATTCTCGAATCGCCTCGCATCCGGGGCTCGGACGGCGCTTCGAACGGTTTTGACACGTGCTAAACTCATTAAAAACATCCCTTAAGCGGCTCCAACTCGAAAAGTTTGAAAGTTGACGCGGCAGATCTCAGGGAGCGACGACTCATATCTAACGCTACTCTAGTTAGCCCCGCCCTAAGGTGATCCTAATAATGCTTCGTTGTTTTCTTAAACCCCTCTTGTAAAAGTAAAGTCTTCGCCTCTTTAACTTCACCAATTCGGTTGTTGTATTCACCAACGTCTAAATACGATTTATTAATGCTTTCTTGTTTTCTTTAACCTCTTGTAAGTAAAGTCTTCCCCTTTTACTTCACAATCGTTGTTTTTTGTATTTCACCAACGTCTAAATAGTTTTTCATCACTTTTTCTTGTATTGCTAGGTTAATTTGTTCATTAAACCTTCAGGCCCGGCATTTTCTCAAAGGATAATGTACCGGATTATTTGTTAAGTACATTCCTAATATGAAACCTACTTGAGTAAACATTTTCTCGCTAAAACCGGTTATCGTTAAGCAAGTCTATATTTAACTCTACTGTATTTTTAAGTTGGTAATTACTTAATAATACTTAATCTCTATAAAAATCGCAACTAAAATGATACTAGTTTTGTTATACAACATTCCTCACCGTACAATAGTAATATCATCATTGCCCACTCTGTATTGGGCAATGACGTCATTGCCGGACAATGATGTAAAACTACATATGAAATTTTAAATGTCATCATTGCCCAAAATGCTTGGCCATTATCGTTATTGGCCGGGCATTAACGTCAATGGCCAACGTAAGTGGGCATTGACGTCATTGACCGGCCATTGACGTTAATGGCCGAATTGTCGTCATTGACCGTAACATATATAAATGTGAAATGGTATTTCTTTGTCACGCATGATCTCCGAAACTACTGAATCGATCGACTTGCCGTTTTTTTTAAATGATAGAGTACATCTTGGAGCAGGTTTAAAGCCTAATTCCCCGTTTGTAAGTTAATAAACAATGAAGTAATTACATTTTTTGTACACACACGTCTGAACAGATTATCTACAGATTTAATCTGATAATCTACAGATTAGTGACATTTTTTAGGTTGGTTAAATAACCTACTTCAAATCACTATATAAACTAAAAATCTGGAAATCAACTGACAAAAAAAAGGAACGAAGGAATCATAACAAACAGTGGCATATAAAGTTAAAGAGAAAATTAAATCTTGGTCGTTCTTCTACTGTGGCCAAAAGACAGCGTTTTTGTAGACAAAATCAAAGTACCGATAACATAAATGATCGTAATGCTTCCGACCCAGCACAGGATTCCATTTCACAGCAAATCCAAGCCCCAATAAGAGTTAATGATGGTGATCATTTGCATGATATGGAAGTAGAAAATGAAAGTGTTCCTTCAGTCCCATGGAAAAGTAGAGAAATGTCTGGATTTAATTATGATGTCTCCATTGATTATGCAACCGATTCTCACGTTTCGATTGAAACCATGACTTCCAGCTGTAACTACTGTCGTGCATTAAAATGGGAAAAAGAAGCACCTGGCCTGTGTTGTTGTAGTGGAAAAGTTTTACTCGATGACATTGTTGAACCGCCAGAACCATTAAAGAGTTTACTACTTGGCACTCACTATAATTCGGATAATTTCCTTAGAAATATACGAAAGTACAACTCCGCTTTTCAAATGACATCGTTTGGTGCCACCGAGATACGGCATGGAAATTTTATGCCCACGTTTAAAATTCAAGGCCAAGTTTACCATGCAGTTGGTTCCTTATTTCCAAAATGCAAGAAGAACCCAAGAAGAAGACAAGATTTCTTTGAATCATCAAACAAATAAATTTGTTTGGTCCGAACAAACAATTTTTACCGTTTCCTTAACTTAAAATTCTCAAACTTTTCAAAAAAAAGTAAATTCAGACAAAGGCAAAGTATTTTATTTTTAGTGAGACCCCGGCAAGCCGGGTATCCAGCTATATACTATGTATGTGCAGCTGTAACAAATATTGCGTTATATTGGACTTTTGACTGCAAATATTTTTATTTTTAAACTTTTAACATTTTTACTGTTCACTTAAAAAATGTATGATTAAATATAATAATAGACCATACAGAGTGAATTTAAAATTATTCCCAACAGTGCGGCCTTTAGGCCGCACAACCTTGGTCAGCTAGTATATATATATAGATGAACTTATAATCAAGTAGGTAACCCAGTGGCGTAACAACTTGGCTCAGTAAATAAAAAGCTGGTATTGCATGTATAGCAAATTAGTATAACTCAAAATTTTTTATAATAAAAATGAATGTGCATTCTCAAAATCTAAAAAAATCGAAAAAAAAAAATTATTTGTTATAATTAATAGTACTTCTGAAGTGATGCTGGAAGTTTAAGAATTAAGTGACATCAAATCAATAAACCAATTAAATTGTAGGGAGTAAAGGTACCATAATAAAAAGTTGACAGGAGGTCCTAAAGTGCTCCCCCCCCCCCCGCCGAAATCTTATAAAAATTCTTTTCATAAGTAAAAAATTTGAATTTTGTAAATAAAATAGGTGTAGGTATTTTTAAGTAAGAAAATTTTTACAAGTGCCCCCCCCCCCCCCTATATGAAATCCTGGCTACGGGCTTGTCCTCTTTGAAGCAATTTTTTGAATTTCTGCTTTCAAACAGTCATAGCACCGTAACTATCGATTTTATAGTTAGTGATTTTTTAAAGATAATTTACTTATCTACAAACTAGTTTATAACCTCAAATTGCCTAGAACGCACGAACATCGAGTTATGAATTAAATTAAGAGAAAAAATGTTAAAAAATTCTAAGTTTTATTTTTTTTTGCAAACCCTGTACCTTCTAAACGAAACTGCTTGCAAAAAAACCAACGGCCAAATTCGGATAGCAAATTTAACGGACTATAACTTTAGTAAAATTTTTGACAAAATCAACCAATTTCATAGAAAATCCCAAAATAATGAACAAGGTCGGTACAAAAAATATAATAAATTCAAAAGATTATTAAAAATCTAAATTTGATCGACAGATAGATGAGGCGGAAATTAATGAAAAAAAAGGGCTGTTATAAATAATACTGTTCTACACCCTTGAAAAAGGCACGTTTGTATGTTGAAAATGAGAGTGGCCATTTTGAAAATTTATTAAAATAAATTTGTATGAATTTTTTTGTACCGACCCTGTTCATTATTTTGAGATTTTTGTTGTTAATGGAATTGCATAAGAATGCAAAAAATAAAACATGCAAGGGTACTGGGATCGCATCCAGCTCTTGCCATTTTTTTATTTTTTGATTATTAATTCCCCAGTAGAATATTATGTCATCGTTCTCAAGAAAACCAATGTGCTATAATAAACCCTACTCATAATCTGTAAACATTGAATGTTTTACCTTTTAGCAGTTAGGCACTGGAGGGTGTTCCACACCCCCCAGACACCCCGGTTTCGACAACTTTGACTTCTTGGGATATTAGTTACTTGAGTGTGACTTGTTAAAGTTAGGATTAATTAGTATTTCTAGAGAGTATTTCTAGATCGGTTATGCTGATATCTTCAATTTATTACTAATAAAAATAAACTGCACAAACCGGGGGTCTGGGGTGTGAAACACCCTTCAGTACCTCACTGCTGAAAGGTAAACATTTAATGTTTACAAATTATGAGTAGTGTTTATTATAGCGCTTTGGTTTTCTTGAGAACGATGACATATTATGCTGGGGAACTTATAATTGCCCCTCCGATTCTTGGTCACTGCTTTATATTATTTTTGCTAAAACTTTTACAATTATCCACATTATTACAATTATTATGCAAACCATAAGTTTGCAAATTTATCTATCACAGTTTGAGTGTTCCTGGGGTGCTCCACACCCCCAGGCCCTCCGGAAACTAAAAATTTGGTTTATAATGTGTGCTAAAAGGGATATTAGTTACTTGAGTGTGACTTATTAAAGTTAGGATTAATTAGTTTTTAAAGATTTTTCTAGATCAGTTTTGAAAAATAAACTGCACAAACCGTGGGGCTGGGGGTGTGGAATACCCTCACTGCTGAAAGGTAAAACATTCAATGTTTACAGATTATGAGTAGGGATTATTATAGCGCTTTGGTTTTCTTGAGAACGATGACATAAATTATACTGGGGAATTAATAATTCAAATAAATAAAAAAAAATTGGCAGGAGCTGGATGCGATCCCAGTACCCTTCGCATATGTTTTATTTTTTGCAATCGTACGCAATTCCATTAACAACTTACCAAATTTAAGTTAATTTTTATGCAGTTCATCAGTAAGCTATAATTATTCAAATTCAATATTTTTGAAATTGACAAAGAAGCGTGCCCTTATACCTGAAGTCCAATACAAGACCTACATGCACAATAAAAATGAATCAATTCAGTAAGGGGAAGTTGTCGGTCTCCCTTGTTAGACAAAAGTTGTAGGCAATTTTATTTTCTACAATTCTTGTTATAACTATTTTCAGCTTACATCGCAGCGAAAAGGAGATATGCACAAAAAACGGTTTTCGGTACTTTTTGGCAAGATGGCGGCGCCCGCTCAAGGTTGCAAACTTAGTATGATGATCAAAACAAAGCTTGCCAAATTAGAACTTTCCATGCCCTTCTGGAAGGTAGAATGTCTCGATTGACTGTACTAATGTACATCTTTAATTTTGTAATTTAAAAAAAAATCATTTTTTTAATATTTGATGGGTTAACCTTTACGTCTCATAACCTCACTCAAACGTTTGGGTGTGTTTTTGATTACTTTTTGTAAATATTTTTCATCGATAAGGGCTGGTTCTTCCGGCACGCGACGAATTAACTCTTGCTTATTGCATAAGGAGGTTTTTCTTATTCTGTTGCTTATTTCATCTCATAGATTCTCTATAGGTTTGGGGCCAGAGGCGGAGATGGGCCTTTATAGAGTGGCGTATTTAAAAATGCCTATGGAGGGGCAAACCAGATTATTTTTGAAGCCTTGTTAATCCATTCATGCACGTCAGTGGTAAAGAGAACTGACACATTCCAAAAATCAAAAATTTAAAATTTATTTCAAACTCAAACTTTTTAAATTTTAAAACCGCTTATCAAGCATGTTTTTTATCACGGTGGGTTTCGGGATACAATCCGAGTCATTCGAGGGGGATTGCCTCTTGCCCTCCCTAAATACGCCACTGCCTTTATATAACAAATACTACTGAACCAAACTCAATTTATATTGAAGGATTGGGGTTTAATCGGAACTGCGAAATATTACGTCATTATAATCCGCATTTTATCATCCGTCCGTGTGCTGTAGGTGGGTCGACACTGACTAGCCGTGGGGAGCTACCAGTCGCTCCCTGAGATCCGATATTTTTAATGAGTAAAGCGCTTGGCAAAACTGCTTGTAGCGACACTAGCGGAGTGAGGGCTGCCTAAAGTGGGTTTAGACAAACGCAACTATTTTATTTTAATATATTAAAAATATAAAAAAACTTATTTATAATTGGTTTTAGCGCTGAAAACTTATTTTTATTTTCGATGGGCGGGGTTACAGTTCAAAATAGCCAATGAGTAAATTGCATTGGAAATATATTTTTAAAGCCGTTTTTTTTCAAAATTTGTGGAATCTTCCCCAAATTTTATCTTTTTATGCGCTAGTTAGACCCTCACCTTTCACAATCCACTTTAAAAATTGTCAAAATCGAAGTTCAGCTTTATTGCACGTCCCCAAGGATTTTTGTTGCTCTATTTTCCTAACGATTGGCATTAAATTCTCCTGCCAAAGTTGAAAATATTTAATTTTGTTCATAATTCCGTCTATTACGACCGACCCACTGCCTCCCTTGAAATACAACCTCAAATAGAAGATCTCAATTTGGAATTTTCAATTCAAAAAAGTTTAAATCGATTGTACATCGTTTGTGCAGTTTTTATTTTCGTTTTTCGCTCTTTTGAATTATTTAAGAAATTAGATGTAGGGGGGGGGTTGACATGCTAGCCCCACCATTTTAAATTTTGGATCGCAAATGGCCTTAATCGTGTGTGCACGATTGTGCATCTTTTATTGTCGTTTGAGTTTTGTTTTCGCGTAATTTAAAGAACTTGCAGGGAGGGGGGGACTAGAGACATGCTAAATTTGAACTTTAAATTTTAGACTCAAAATACTTCAGAACGTTTGTGCATGATTGTGCATCTTTTATTTTTGTTTGTGTGCCTCTTGAGTCTCGACTAGTTAATACACGCTGACGGCCGCTTTCGAATGGAAAAAATTGCAAAAATTATAATTTTTACGAATATCCCACTGAATGACCGCGCTTTCGATCTTGTTCACGATCGTGCATTTGATCTCCTCAAACCCAGATTGTGTCTTAAATGACCCGAACCGTGGGCAATGTGGCCAGTTAATAAACATCAATCCGCTTCCATTGCGAATTTTAATTCAAAAAGTCTAAATCTATTGTGCATTCTTTATTTTGGGTTGGACCTTTTTTTGCTTTTAAATTATTTAAAAAATTAGCTGGGGTGGGGAGACCTGTTAGGCTCCCCTCCCAATTTTGAAAATAATCTTAATATTCGTTGGTGCTTGATTGTACATAATTTATTTTTGCTTTATCCTTTTACCTCCCCTAAGAATATCTCATAATTTTTTTAAAAACTAAAACGGTAGCTGAGAGTTTCTACTAAATTTTCAAACTTTTAATATGTTTGCCTGCATTGTAATATTTGGGTACTGAAGGGTTTCACACCCCGGATTGAGTAATTTATTTTTTATCAGAAGTAAACTGAAGATCTCCCGTTGCAAAGGCATTGGAGGGTGTTCCACACCTCCCAGACCCCCGAATAAATTAATTTATTTTTTATCGGAAGTAAACTGAAGATCTCTCGTTGCCGAGGCACTGGAGGGTGTTCCACACCCCCCAGACCCCCCGGTTTAAATAATTTATTTTTATTAAAAGTGAATTAAATATATAAGCATATCCCCAAGCTTTTTAAAATTAGTTATATCTCTGCAACGACAGATCTTTAGTTTACTTTTGATAAAAAATAAACTATTCGATCCGGGGGGTCTGGGGGGTGTGGAACACCCTCCAGTGCACAGATTTTGGAATAAAGAACAAGCAGAACCCCCTGGACCTCCGGATCAAGTAATTTATTTTTTATCAGAAGTAAACTGAAGATCTCCTGTTGCAAAGGCACTGAAGGGTGTTCTACACCCCCTGGATTAAGTAGTTTATTTTATATCAGAAGTAAACTCAAGATCTTGATTCACACTTCCCAGACCCCCCGGTTTAAATAATTTATTTTTATTAAAAGTGAATTAAATATTTAAGCATATCTCAAGTTTATTAAAATTAGCTAAGCTCAAGTAAATGTGTTTAATTCGTAATCTGACAATTAATTACAAACTGCGTAATTATAAATTCCGTACACTCCTGGGGAGTAGTGGGGATCTCTGATAAAAAATAAACTAAATCCGGGGGTCTGGGGATGTGGAACACCTTTCAGTGCCTCGGCAACGGGAAATCTTCAGTTTACTTATGATAAAATATATACTACTAGATCTGGGGGGGTCTAGGGGGAGCACCCTCTAGCGTACTAATTTTGGAATCTCGGTAAGTCTGTGAAAAACTGATGAAGTATGTGAAATACAATGAAGTAGGTGCAGTACCGTGAATTATTGATGGAGTACGGTGAATTACTGCTGAAGTACGTGAATTCCCGTGAATTACTGCTGAATTATATGAAGTAAGAAGAAATATGGAGAATTATTATGAAGTACGTGAAGTGTGAAGTTAATTGTACACGATTTCCTCTAGCGGTTGACCCCTCGAGTATTCTCTAGCATTCCTGATATTTATAAAATATTTCTAAAGTACCCTTATTATTTTGTTCTGGAATTGCCGAACTCGTTAAGTTCTCTTAACTCACATACGCAAATAAAGGTAGAAAATAAGATTACAAATTTAATTTGATTGGTTCTGGTAAGCTCTTATAGATTAATACATCAGGCTAATGTGTCTGATTAAGAGAAAGTATTAGACGAAGTTTTAATGTATTTTTTTATGAAGTAGATACTTGTGGTGAGTTCGTCACTTTCTTCTGAAGATGCAGAGCTCCGATGGTGGCAGCTGTGTAACCACGGTTTTGGAATGCGGCCACGAGCACTTTTTGAACTCTTGCATAGACCCAAAGGACTTCAAATGTCCAATTTCTGTCAGAGCAATCCTACCATGCGGCCACGAAGCTACTCAAAAACCATGTCATTGTGACGTAAACGAATGGATATGTAGTTTTCCATGTGAAGATCGTATTGAACCATGTGGACATTCGTGTATGCGTAGGTGCCATGTTAACCACGATCCCAACCATGTTGAGGTAAGACACCCAGTTTAACCGTTTCAGTTGTTGATAAATATTTTTTTCAGTATATCTGCTACAAGACATGCAACCGAACCTACCAAGGTTGCTCGACCAAAACGCACAAATGCCAGATGTATTGTAACCAGAAGTGTCCTTCGTGCGTAGTTATTGTGAAAAAGAAACTAACCCAGTGTGACCACATGCAGTATCTAGAATGCAGTGCAAGCGGAGACGAAATAGCATGTATGGAACCCTGTAGTAAGAAAATAGCTACGTGTGGTCATGACTGCAAAAGCAAGTACTCGAACCATGCGGCGATTGTGGAGAAATGGTAAAATTTACGTTTCTAATTTACATCTACCAAGTATGTCAAACCCCATCAAGACGAATTTTTTAATTCACACTCACGTTTTCTTCTGCTTTATACGTGCACGTGCACTTACATTTCAATAATTTAAATTTCCGAAATTTTTTTATTTCATGCCTTGTTCCTCCTAAGGCAACTCATTTAAAAACTAAACCAAAAACATCATTATGCATTTTGTTTATGTTGTTTGCATCATGTTGTTTGCATCATTATGCAAAGAAACATTGGAAAAAGAATTGATTAACGATATTCTTTTCCTATATTGGGGTCTACGCTAAATTTTTCAGCGGAAATTTCTATCGAAGCACCAATGGCTATTACCGAAACAATTTATATTCAATAAATATTTTCATTATGATTATTGTAGTCATTAACTTTTTTTTTTAGGTTACAAAGATAGTTCCGTCATGTGGACACGAAATCCAAATAAAATGCGCCGAACTCCCCAAGATAGAAGATTGTAGCGGTGCTTGTTCGAAATTGCTTCCATGTGGACATCCTTGTACAAAAAAATGTAACGAAGTTTGCACGTCGCTCTGTTGCGAATTGGTGGATCACACGAAACCTGTGTTTTGCGGACACAAATTTAAAATTGAGTGTCATTTGCAGAACGAAGAATTGCCGAGCTACAGCAGGAAGTTGCTTCGATTCTGTAAAGAACCGTGTAGCGCTGTTCTGGAATGCTCGCATAAATGTTCGGGTACTTGTGGCGAGTGCGACCAAGGACGAATTCACGTGACTTGTACTGAAAACTGTGGGCTATCTTAATTTGTGGACACGAATTTAAGATTCCTTGCGAGGATGCGTGCCAACCGTGTCAAATCAAATGCAGTTTCAAGTGCAGTCACAGTAAATGTACCAAAACATGCGGTGAGGTGTGCACGAAGTGCCAGGAAACTTGCACTAGACGGTGTAAGCATGTGGAATGTACATCCAAATGTGGG